>APFE030058519.1:91264-124485 GCA_000404065.3 Pinus taeda
TAAGGCTCTGGTGGAAAACCAGACAGAGAAGAAGATAAAGGTGTTGAGGACAGATAATGGTGGAGAGTTTTGCAGTAAAGAATTTGAAGAATTATGTAAGGAGTGTGGTATAGCACAGCAGAAGGCTACTCCATATACACCTCAGCAAAATGGAGTTGCAAAAAGAATGAACAAGACATTGATGGAAAGGGCAAGAAGCATGCTCATTAGTGCCAGGTTAGAACATGAATTCTGGGTAGAGGTGGTGGAGACAACATGTTACCTAGTCAATAGATCAACTTCATCAGCGTTGGAGGATAAGAATCCACAAGAGGTATGGGTTGGTAAGAAACCCTCTCTTTCACATTTGAGGGTATTTGGATGTGATGCATATGTACACATTCCAAAGGAGAAACGAACCAAGTTGGATAGTAAATTTGAAAAGTGCATCTTTATTGGCTGTAAGGATGGTTTAAAGGGTTATAAGCTTTGGAACCCAGTAATAAGGAAGGTTGTGTACAACTGAGATGTGGTGTTTAGAGAGGTGAAAAATGTTATTAAACATGAAGCCCAACCAAAGGAACCTGAGAATATAGAGTTTGATCTAAAGGAGGAATAATCATACTTGACAACAAAGGAGGAATCAGAAGATGAAGAGCCACAAACTCTGGGTGTGAGAAGATCAATTCCAGAAAGAAGGCAGCCAAAATGGTATAGTCCATCTGATCTTTGTTCAAATTTTTCTTTATTTATTACTGATGACGATCCCATAACTTTGAAGGAAGTAGTAGATTCAGAGGATGGAAAACTCTGGAAAGAGGCCATGGTTGATGAAATGGCATATTTGCACAAGAATTAGGCTTGGGATCTAGTGGAGTTGTTGGCTGGAAGGAAACCCATTGGCAGCAAATGGGTGTTCAAGAAGAAGACAAATGTAGAAGGAAAGGTGGAGAAATACAAAGCTCAGTTGGTAGCAAAAGGTTATTCCTATGTGTCGGGAATTGATTTTGGTGATATTTTTTCTCCTGTTCCCAAGGTAAGTTATATTAGATTACTTTTATCTATTGCTGCTGCTTTTGATTTTGAGGTAGAATAGATGGATGTGAAGACAACATTTCTTCATGGGGATATGGAAGAGAAGATCTACATGAAGCAACTTGAAGGCTTTGCGGTGAAGGGCAAGAAAGAATTGGTATGCAAGTTAAAGAAGTCTCTGTATGGGTTAAAAGAGTCACAAAGGATGTGGTATCAAAAATTTGATACATTTGTATGGGGACTTGGCTTCACCAGAAGCAAAGAAGATCACTATGTGTATTTTAAATTAATTGGTGACCGTGTTATTTATCTAGTCTTGTATGTGGATGATATGTTGCTGGTTGGAAATGACAAAGAAATTATCCAAGATTTGAAGACCCATTTGTCCTCCAAATTCGATATGAAAGATCTTGGTGCTGCAAACTATATTTTGGGTAGACAAAGCAGAAGCTCTGGTTAAACCAGAGGAAGTATGTCAAGACAATATTGCAGAGGTTTAATGTGTAGCATAGTAAACCGGTGAAGGTTATTATTCCTGTAGGTGTACAGTTATCTGTTGAAGAGTGTCCCAAGACACAAGAAGAGGAAGAGGACATGTCCCGTGTTCCATATGCAAGTGCAATCGGTAGCCTAATTTATGTGATGGTCTATACTAGACCAAACATTACACATGCAGTGGGATTATTGAGCAGGTTTATGTCAAAACCAGGGAAGGAGCACTAGAGAACAGTGAAGTGGGTTTTCAGGTATTTGTGTGGCACTAGTGATTATGGTTTGTGCTACCAAGGAAGGCTAGGATTGGACAGAATGATTGATATGCATGGCTTTGTTGATGCATACTGGGCTGGAGATCTGGATCAAAGAAGATCTACAAGTGGGTATGTGTTTAACCTTTTTGGAGGTGCAGTTAGTTAGATGAGTAAGAAACAATCTATAGTGGCACTATCAACTACAGAGGCAGAATACATTTGGTTGCAGAGATTGTGTTCAAATATGGGGTTATTACAGGGAGCTATAAGGATAGACTTTGATAGCCAAAGCATAATTTTCTTGGCAAGGAACCCTGCATATCATTCAAAGACAAAGCACATTGATGTTTAGTATCACTTTGTGAGGGATATGATAGCAGACAAAAAGGTGTTTCTGGTAAAGGTGGACACTTTGAAGAATATTGTAGATGCATTAACAAAATCTGTGAGATCTGAGAAGTTCTTTTGGTGTAGAGAAACAATGGGCATTGCAGGGCTAGATAAATGAGTAAGCTCTATTGTGGCTCCCTATGGAAATAAAACAATATGTGGGAGAATGTTGGGTTGTGTTATATTCTTTCCCTAACTAGCCCACGTAGTTAACCGGGCAGTAAGAGGTGGGGAGGAGGCCCCCCTTCGTTTTGTTGATTGTGGAGTGGGGGATTCACAGGGGGTTTGAGGGGTGCAGGTAACCCCACTCTATGGGGTTTGGACCCTATGTTAGGTTGCGGACCTACCTATGGTTTTGTGCATGATTGTCGCACATGATTTTTGACGCGATGGTTATTGGTCCATGGTTTTGGATGCTTCGGCATGTATAAATATGTATTTTAACATTGAAAGGAACATAACAAAAAATCATGATGGTAGTTCCGGTTTTGGGATCCAGGGGAAAATCTTTTTGTATATGTGTTTTATGGGTTATTCTCTCGCATTGTTTATTTTTTGTGGTTTAGAAATCGTATGCAAGTAATTTCTATACGGGGTTAAAACCTACAACCCTTATTATATTGTTGTGCCCATGTAGTCCCCATATTGCTATTATTGTGCCCCACTTAAGCCCACTATTGTTATTATTATGCCCTTACATTATTATTGTTATGTCGTCTCTAATTATATTATGACCCCTTAGACTCATATATATAGAAAGGAGGTCTTGTCATTTGTATCATCCAATAATTTTTCATTTGTGTAATGTAAACAAGGTTTCCCCCTCGAAGAGGCTTATTTCTAAGGCGTTTATCTATCTTTTTGTGAGCTGGTTTCATAACATTTGGTATAAGAGATTTTGATGCTAGGGTTTTGCTGCTCCAAGCAGGCCATCATGGCATTTTCCCTATAACTATTTTTCTCCAACGTTTCAAAAGCTAAAATAAAAACCAATTTGAGGCAAAATCTCACTAAACCTTTGGCCCAAATTTTAGATCTTGTCTCACTATAGTTTGGGATATATGATCTAAAGAAGTCAGGGTTTTTACAAGCTCTAGAATTTCATCTAAAAGTTACAGGTCATCATGGAATTTTCGCTATAACATTGTTGATACGAAGTTTCAAAAGCTAAAAAAAAAATCCATTTGAGAAGAAATCGATCTAAACCTTAGGTCTGAATTTTAGATCTTGTCTCGATAAATTTATGGATATATGATCTGAGGAAATTAGGGTTTTCAAAGATGCCCGAATTACATCCTAAACAGGTGACCTGGGGAAAATCGTCATAACTATCTCCCTGAGCAACAGATTGATATTTCATAAGAAATTATAGAAAGAGGACAGACAATAGTTTTTGGTGTGTATTGTTCAGATCCAAAGGTCAAAACAATGACACGTGGAACCTCATACAAGTTCACTCTTTTGAAAGGTATATAATGAGGTCATCTTGGGAGATTATGCATAACACTTCCTTGGAGAATCCAATTTTGATTAGACTGGTGGTATTGGAAGTAGGACGCAGAGGGCTACTATAGGTCGTGATTTCAGAACTGGAAGATCTAAAATTACAAAGTTACAATCCTTTCAATATCGATCTCCTAAAATCAAGAAAAGGCGAGATGAGGAAGTTTGATGATAAGGATCCGGTAAATTGGATACTACAAATGGAGAAATATTTTGATCTACATGGTGTACCACTGTTACAAAAGGCATGTATTGCATCTAATTATTTAGAATTGATTTAATTTCTATGGTATAAAGGGATTTGTTCTTATAAACCACTTGTCACGTGGTTAATATTCACGGAGGAAATGATAGCACATTATGAGGATACAAAGAGAAACACCTTCTTTAGCCAATTGATAAATATCAAACAAAAGGGTTCAATGGCAGAGTACATTGATGTCTTCCAAAAATTGAATATAAGGGTAAATTAAATTCCAGAGAAAAAAATGGTGGATGTCTTCATAGGGACTTTAAATGATAACATTCAACACGAGGTTCGTCTTTGGGAACCTAATTCATTGGAAAAGGCATTCAAGTTGGCAAGAAAAATTGAAAGTGAAATTACGTAAAGAAGGAGTCCTACCACTCACAACTATAAATATGGAAGTGTTTTTTCTCCTAGCCTTCCACAACCTACAAGGTTTACACCAAAACAATTGGAAGAAAAAAGAGAAAAAGGTCTTTGTTACAATTGTGATAGAAAATACACTAAAGGTCATAACTGTGCTGAGAAGAAATTATTTTACATAGATTATGAAGAAGAGGAAGAAAAGGATCAAGAAACATTAAAAGAAGAGGATATACACTAGGAACCCACCCCAAAGAAAGAATAAATGGATCCAACTGTATCTTGTAAAGCATTGGAAAGAATTACCACTCCTCAAACTCTCAAGATAGAAGGACATATCAAGAAGTAAAAGGTTCAAGAAGTGAAAGATCACACCGATAAAGAAGAAATGAATCCAAACATATCTTGTAATGCATTGGCTGGAATTACCACTCCTAAAACTATCAATATAGAAGGACATATCAAGAAGAAAAATGTTCAAGAAGTGAAAGATCACATCGAGCATCAAGAAATGAATCCAACCATGTCTTTTAATGCATTGGAAGAAATTACCCCTCCTCAAAACTATCAAGATAGAAGGACATATCAAGAAGAAAAGGTAATAGTGTTGATTGATTTGGGAAGTTCCCATAATTTTATTCATTGTAAGATATCCAAGGAATTGAATTTCTTCCTATATCTAGCACTAGAGTGTTAGGTAATGGTTGCAAGTGGAGGAACCATAAATTGCTCTGAAAAGTGCCATAATATCAAGCTATCCATGGGAGAATATGTATTGAATAGCCCAATTCTTTCCATTCCAATGGGTGGTGCTAACGTTTTACTAGGAGTCCAATGGCTACAATCTTTGGATATGATAGCTTTTAATTTTCAAGAACTTTTCTTGAAATTTTTTTGGCAAGGAAAGGAAGTTGAATTGAGGGGATTTTTGGCAGTGATTCAATGATTTGTTGTTTCAAGCTCCGAAGAGAAAGATGAAATTTTTCTATCTTTGGGACTGATTCAAGTATTGCCTTCAAAAATATGCTTGTCCCAAGAAGAATTTTGAACTCAAGCCTCACTCAGCATTATTCAGTGATGGAGTTGCGCAATCATAGATGAGTACGGTCACTGTCACAACTGACTGTGTGCCCTCCACTCATCAAACAACTCCACCACTACAAAGTGATGTGGGAGATCATGCTCACACACCAATTCAGTGGTTATATCCTCCCAACATCATCTTGCTTAATTTTCAAGCAGATTTGGTTGTGAGTCCATGAAGCTTTCATATGTATTGTTTACCACAACCTCTGTCTTCATACTCGGTTGTTCCTCTAGATGATATTGTCTTGTGTTATTCCATTGTAAACTCTACACTTGTTGTGAACGAGAAACAAGCCATTGATGGAGTTGGTGTTGCACAACCAACATGTGCTATCATTCATGAAGACTATGACTAGGAGCTTGAGAATCAACACTCGGTGAAGGTTGACTCCCTTCCATCAGAGCCTCCTCCATTATTTCTTGACATATTTGGTGGACTTGCCATCCATGATTTCGCATGTATATCTTCATCTACTAATGCACCCATTGTTGATCACTTACAAGACACACCAAATGTTATTCCATCATCTAATAATGAAGAGGACGAGTTATTCATTGAAAATCCACTTGATCTTTCATTTTCCTTTTCCGGAAACATAGAGGATGAATTTGTTCGCTTTTCATCTACCCCACTATTTGATTCTTTAGATCATGAGGATGCCGATGAAATCATTGATTTTTCTGATCATGGCTGTTGTGATCCATTTACTCCCATATTTGATCATTATCATGATTCTTTCCTAGTTTATTTTTTGAAGCCACTGGTTTATGATGATCTATCTGACGATGAAGTCGAAACCCCCTAGATTGTCGAGGCACTTCAACCCAAGCTGATGGTTATGTCATGCCCTCACTGTCCTAAGGTCGGTTTCACTTATGAGTAGGAGATTGTTCAATCACCTGAGGCTCCTCATCACTCATCTATATGCATTGAAGATCAATCTCATCCAAAGATCAGGCTTCCTTCACTCAAACTACACGATACCATCACTCATGCATTGGAGGAATCTTACATTGCAAGCACACGTGCACGACGCAATTTTCTTTGTTTCTTTCATTTTCTTGCATGTCACAGAGAAGAGTATGCATATGTTTCAAAGCTGCACACAACGTCGCACAACACTGTGACAAGTCCATGGACCACATCTCATGCACTTGCACTCACTTATGTCCCGTGGACACTTTGAAACATGAAGTGTGCTTGTCTTCATTGTTATATCTTACTTGTCTGCTGGTTTGCACAACCAGGTTGCTCGCGGACCAAGCCTTCACCAACATGGGTCAACCAATGCGCCAATGGCTGCATTAGAAATATCACTTCACGTGATTAGGTCCATGCACCATTAGCTTAGGAGTAGAAGTAGTTTTTCTTTTAGTTTGTTTTCTTGCATGGTTTCTTGCTTACCTGCTTTGCTTGTTTTTTTGCCTGCTTGTTTGCTTACTCTTCTTTCACATTTTCTTCTCCTTCTTTGCTTTGTTTTTTGTTTTCTTGTTTTGTTCGTAGGTTAGTTTCACATGAAACCATGTCTGAATCTCGAAGAAAACTGGGTAAAATACAAGAGGCCTCGTGCAACTATCACTACTTGGTTATCTATCATCCTACATTTGTATGAAGAACTTGTTTCCTTTAGTCCATGATACATTGATGGAAAATACATACTCTTCAAGGTGAACCTTAGTGAAAACACATCTCTCACATGCTAACTAGTGTCACCTACTCTAGTCAGTTGTTTTGGGTTAACCCTTGTCAGCTCAGTCAAGTAGAGTAAGGTGAAGGGGAAAACCTTAACAATCATGTCAGAGGTATACATAAAATAATTCTCTGAAGGAAGAACCTCTTCTACTATCAATAATTCAGGATCCCTCTTCTGACTCTAAAATGAATAAGTATTATGCACAGTTATGGAAGTGAAAAAAATGAAAAGTGAAAAATGAAAAATTGAAAAGTGAAAAATCAAAAAAATGAAAAATGAATAAGGCGAAAGAAGAGAAAGGCTTCCTATGCAGAGAGGTGATGCAAGTAACTCCGCCGAGGTACTGACCAGGGTAGTGGAGTGATGCTTTTGTTCCTATGTAACTCCACCGGGGCATTGTCCATGCCTGCTGGCAAGAAAGCAACACCAGAGAAGAAACTAAGACTCTGATGACTATACTGCTTGTGCACCAATATACCCCTCAACCCCAATCAATAAAACTGTGCTGCCTTGGCTTGGAATGTCTGTCAATCGACCAAGAGCTTGGAAGATGCTACATCTTACAATCAAGCTAGTGTGAAACCAAGACAAACTGAGAACTAAACAATACTTCCGGAGGTGTTAAACTCGATTTTCACGAACAAGGTCCATCCAGAGAGCTAGAGTGTTGGAAATAATACTAAGAGGGGGGTGAATCAATATTATTAGATCAATACTTTTTCATTTCCCAAACAGATTTAAATACGCTACTTCTGTGAAGCGAACTAGTGTGTAGATGTTGCTGTGATTAGTGAAACCAATAGATGCACAAAGAACTTGTGATTTAGTTAATTTATCATGTGTTGATCTATAAATAGTGCATCAATAACTTATTAAACTGTGCAGTAAAAACAGAATAGACCATCACACATAAGCAAGGCACATGAACACCAAGATTTAAGGTGGAAACCCAATGTGGGTGAAAACAACCTATTCCTATCATCTCTATCTTCTTTTAAATATAAGAAAATATATTTACAATCTTGTATTGGTGTAGACTCATACCAGTATGCAAGCACCCACCTGCAAAAGGCTACAACCTTTTCTCATTTTCTAGCTTCTACTAGAAGGGAGCTACAACCCCTTAGCTCTTGTACTAGCTAGTGTGTTTACTAGTATGTAGGTGCCAACCTATGAAAGGCTACGACCTTCTCTCTTCCTCGAGGAACCACATTTCATAAATTTTCAGACTAGATACTCCTGGTAAACAACACTACAATATGAAGGCCACGATTCATCAAATTTTCACATTGGACCATTAGTAACATTGAAGCTAAAAATCAATCACCAGTTCAATACAACCATCAAATACATCAGCATCAACTAATCACTCAAACCTAATCATAAATCTCTGACATAACTAAAACCCAATCATCATCTCTAATATAACTGAAATAATCACTGAAACCTCTGAACCTCTTACACAACTGAATCAAGAAATCATTGAACCTCTGACACAATTGAATCAACCATTCATTCAAACTTAATCATATTCAACCAATCAACTAGAACAGACAGATCACTATAACCAGTAAATAGATTTGAACCGATAACATTGCATCCACAACCAGAACTAACTGTAACCTCAAAAGGCATGTTTCAGAATGTATACACTCCTTCAATGAAGCAAACCTACATGTATACGCTACTTCTTTTTCCCCAACCTACATATACCTCTAAATATACTGAATCATAGAACCTCTAACCGCATATTGTACCAATTAGTGACATTATGAAGATCAACTGTCATATTTATAGAGTTCTAAACATATAGCAGCAATGATCACCCTTCTTACTCAATAAATCAATCAATCAGATACAAACTCTTTATGCATTCAGTTTTACTTTTAGATCTAAGAAGACTTCATTAAGTGACAACAGTAAAAAAACAACACTTATCTCATAGATCATTCATCCCTAAACATCAATCTTTTCTTTCTGATTTGCTACTTGGAAGGGTCGAATCAACGTGTATATGCACCTTCACCAAGGTGAATCAGCATATAGATTTGTAAATACATACGTATAACTTCGTTGTAATTTCAAACTTCAGACATACCTAGATCATGACATTCAAGGAATAAAGAAAGTGTACACAATTAGATCTGGCCCAACCAATATCAGATCATTCAATGATAAGTCATTTAGGTCTCATGATCTTGATCCAACATTGAATTCAAGGTGCACAAAATATTTTAGATCAAATCACCAACATAGCCCCTACAACATAAAATATACTTCAGATAGAAGTATTCCTTAGAAACCCTTTTCACTTGCACACCTTGGCCTTATGGTTTTATCCTCCTTATATAGTTTTAGGCTTTTCTCAATACCTTGTACAAAAACCACTTCGGACCCGTGGTATTCTTGGGCGGGATCAAATAGTCGTTACCTCACTCAATATTATGGGCTAATACCATGGTATTGACCCCTGGTATTCTCTACTCTTAAAATTCCTTGATTTTCCAACCTGTACATGGTTTTTGTTCGGTGGACCTATGTGTATATGCTGTTTTGACTAAGTGGACCTGCGTATACAACTTAAACTGCTTTTCACCATACTTTACCTTCAACTTCTTCATTCTAATTAGTAGACTTTATTCCATCTTCCTGTTCTTTTGTACCAATGCCTTTTTACATCTGAATGGATCTGTTACATTGTGGGTTACCTTTCATCAAAATTTAACTGACCTGTGAGTGAGTTGCCATCAAGGAAAGCACTTGTATCATAATGTTGACAATTCCCCCCTTTGTACTTAATGGCAACCATGCTGGTGTTGATTACTTCAAGTTGTAGAAATTGTTAGAGATAACAGGAAAAACCAAAATTTACTACAAGTTGTATAGACTATTAGAGATAACAAGCAACACCAAAATACTCTCCCCCTTGATATACATTATGTTGTCCATGCTCCCCCTGAGTACATGCCGAGTTTGCAAATATATGTTTCAAAATAATAACATGAATATATAACTCAACTAAGTGAGTATGACCTCCCTATGACAATGAATCATACATACATCAATCACCCAACCAAGTGGGGATACAAATTACATCATATGTCCAATAGGACTCATTGAAATGTAGACCATGACAAAAGCAATCATATCATACCCTAGATATTTACATGACTTAAGCAACAAACGATATAAGTATCTGAAGCCATAACTAAACTTAGTAACCATGATGCCAAAAATGTTGAATGTGAGTGAAGGCTAATGCTCCCCCTGAATCTTTCCTACTTGTGCATTGTCAGCAATTCATTCATCTAGGCATCTTTGTCAGTTAGATAAAAATCAAAGAACAAAGCATATCATGAAATTGTAATCATCAATATCAGACATAGCACCCATATGAGAGTCTGACCCACTGCTTTTCTGCCAGAAAACATATATGCTCCTTCAACCACAGAAACTTGTGTGTATACGCGACTATACTTCAGGAAACCTGCATATAATAACCTTCCTCTGAAAACTAGATTTAACAGTAGGATGATGCAACAACTACTCCCGAGTTTTGTTTGAGTTATTCAAATTTTTCTCTGGGAAACGGTTTAATGAATATATTAGCAACCTATTCTTTGGAGGGAGCATACTCCAATTTAACCTTTTGTTCAAGAACTTGTTCTCGTAGAAAATGGTACTTAAAGGGTATGTGCTTGGTCTTGGAGTACATGACAAGATTTTTCAAAATACTGATGGCACTTGTATTATCACATAGAATGGAGATGGGTGGAGTGCATGTGATCTGAATGTCTTGAAATGTTTGCATCATCCAAAGTAGTTCTGTGCAGCAACGTGTAACAGCCACATATTCTTCTTCAACTATAGATAAGGCAATCAAACATTATTTCTTGGTGAACCATGACACTAAACTAGAACCCATATAGAATTCACATCCAATAGTGCTCTTTTGCTCATCAACATTTCTTGCCCAATCTGCATCTATATATGCATGAAGAGTAAGGTCTGTATCTTTAGGATACCATATTCCAAAGTCCTAAGTTCCTTGAATATATTTGAAAATTCTTTTGACTGCTTGGAGATGTGATTCCTATGGATTTGCTTGGAAGCTTCCAACAATTCCTACTACATGCATGATATTAGGTCTAGTGCCTATTAGATAAAGCAAAATTCCAATCCCAGATTTGTAAGTTAGTTGATTTACTACTGGTGATTCATCATTAGAACTGAGACTACATCGTGTTACCATTAGAGTACATACTGGTTTAGAATCTTCCATTCCGTACTTCTTCAAGATCTGCTTGAGATATTTGGTTTGTGAAAGAAAGATACCATATTTGGTTTGTTGTACTTGTAGACCAAGAAAATAAGTAAGTCCACCAAGTAAGGACATTTCAAATTCTTGCTGCATTACTAAAGAAAAATTATGACTCATGGATTCTTCATTGCTACCAAAGATGATATCATTAACATAAATAACAATAATTAGCAGTCTATCATTTTCAACCTTTGTGTATAAATTTCTATCTATAGAACCTTTTGTGAAATCTTATTGTTGTAGATATTTTTCAAGTCGGTAATACCAATTCCTTGGAGCCTGTTTCAGACCATAGAGAGCCTTTTTGAGCTTGCATACAAGTTTTGCATCATTTCCAAGAATGAATCCTTCTTGTTGTTCAATATAAACTTCTTCTTCTAAATCTCCATTAAGGAATGCTAATTTTACATCCATTTGATATACTTTGAATTTTCGAAAACAAGAAAGAGCAAGAAACATCCTTATGGCTTCAAGTGTGGCAATAGGTTCAAATGTTTCTTTAAAATCTATACCTTCTTGTTGAGCATACCCTTTACAAACAAGTCTAGCCTTATTTATAATAACTTCTCCATTTTCATTCAACTTGTTCTTAAATATCCATTTTGTTCCTATAACATTTTTATCATCAGGTCTAGGAACTAATTCCAAAGTATCATTCTTTTCAATTTGGTCAAGTTCTTCATCCATGGCCTTGACCCAACATTCATCTTTGTAGGCTTCATTTGCATTCTAAGGTTCGGTGGATTATAGTAATGCTAGATATCTTGATGTCCTTGTAAGAGTTGTTCTTGTCTGTACACCAGCCCCCTTTTCTCCTACAATTGGAGATTCTAGATAATCCTTCTGAACATACCTAGATGGAGTCTTTTCCCTGTCTGTCGTATATTCTTATGTTTCTTCATTGGTTTCTTCTTCTATATCATTTTGATTTGATGTGGGAAAGAATTCCCAACCTTCCTCACTGTCATATTCCTCTGTTGATTTCATTTGTTCTAGATTTCTGCATGCTTCATCAATTACAACATCAATGCCTTCAACAAAATTTTGAAGTCCTTTATTATAACATTTGTATCCTTTACTTCTGAATGAATAGCCAAGAAGAATTCCTTCGTTTGCTTTGGGTTCGAACTTACCAAGCTTTTCATCAGTCCTTTTGATGAAACATTTTCTTCCAAACACTCTAAAGTGTTTTACATTATGAGGCTTACTATACCAAAGTTCATATGGAGTTTGATTTCTATTTATCTGAACATTTTCTTTGTTGAGAATAGTCATGACAACAAATTTAGATTTGCCCTAGAAGGTTGCAGTAGTTCCATATTCATCAAGCATTGCTCGAGCCATTTGTTGAACTGTTCAGTTCATTCTTTCCACCATGCCATTTTTTTGAGGAGTTCTTGCGATGGAGAATTGACTCTTTATTCCATGTTGTTCAAAAAAGTCAAAGAATTCATTCGATATGAATTCTACCCCTCCATTAGATCTGAGACATTTTATTTTTCGATTTGATTCATTTTCAACTAAAGCTTTGAAGGCTTTAAACTTTTCAAATGCTTCATATTTATTCTTTAGTAGACCTATCCAACACATCCTAGAAAAATCATCAATAATAAAATAAAGTATTCTTCTCCATGAGGTGACTTTTTCATTGTTGGTCCACATAAATTAGTACGGATGAGTTCAAGAGGCTTACTTGTTGATCCTTCTTTTTCATTGAAGTGAAATTTGGTTTTCTTGCCAACTTGACATGGTTTATCTATGGTATATTTTGGGATGCTAATATTTGGAAGATCACAAACTGCCTTGAGCTTGAATTCTTTTCTTATTTGAGAAAAGTTTAGATGTCCCAATCTTCTATGCCATAGCAAGTTTTCATTGGTTTTGCTTAGATAGCAATGTTTTTTTGCTCCTTTGAGTATGTATAAGATGTTTGGAGTTCTTGTTCCCTTGATCACGGTCTTCCCTGTATTAAGCTCACGAACCACACATCCATTTGATCGAAACGCAACTTCATTTCCTTGATCACACATTTGACTGACACTCAACAGGTTATGATTTAAATCATCTACATACATGACATTTCCAGCTTTAACCTTTTCTTTCAAGAAGACAAAACCTTTACCTTTAATGATAGTTTTAGAGTCATTTCCAAATGAGACATTATTTTCTTTTTCTAAAGCATTATATGAATGAAGTTTCTCTTTATCTCCTGTCATGTGTTTGGAGCATTCACTATCGATGTACCACTGATTTTTTTGTCCTTGTGCATATAGAGCTATGGCATGTCTTTCTAATTGAGATTCCTTCTTTCTCCATATCTTGGGATTTAATTATTTTTTCTCCTTTTGAAGTGATGGCCAAAATTTTCTCCTGCATTCAGATTCTTCACGACCAAAGTTGTTACAAATCGAACATTCTACTTCATTTCCAAGAGGAGAAAAGTTATTATAGGAACTTTTCTTGATTCCTATTACACTCTTTTGATTTCATGCTTCTCTAGTCATGATGGTTTTGTAAGCAACACATTGAGCAGCCTTATGTCCAAAGTTATGACATGAAAAACATTGCCCATTGAAGAAGTTTCTACGATCATAGAATATTTTAGCATTTTTTACCTATTGGTTCAAGCTTCTACTGATATTCATCCTTGTAGTAAATTGGGTATGATTTACCTAATGAGTAATTTTAGGCCATTGCTGATGATTGACATACTATTCGCTGGTCTTTGTTGGATCAAGATAGATTCTAGTGGAGGCTCACCACTTCTGTGATTAAGATGATTCTGTAGTACATCCAAGAAATATGTTTATTAGAGGAGAACGTTGAAGTTTAATGATTTCATCTAAAGTTGTAGATCCTTTAGCAAATCTAAGATTAAGATATTTTGTCTTCGCAAGTTCCTTTCTTAGACCCACAATTTCACATTCTAGATTTTCATTGTTTTTTTCTCTTTCAGTGAGTTGGTGTGTCAACGTATTGATGATCATATTCTTTTCTCCTAAACATATTTTGAGTTTAGTAATTTCTTCAAGAAAGTCTTCCTCTTCTAAGGCATCCAAAAAATCATCATTGTCATAAGCCATGAGTAGTCTATAATCTTGGTTAGTTTCATCTTCATCACTATTGGATAAGCCATCACTATATTCATGTGTATAATAACTCCTTATATTCACAACCTATTTTATATTTCCTTTTGCATATTCCTTTCCTTTTTCACATTTATCTTTATGAGGACATTTGGTTGCATAATGGTCGACTCTACCACAAGCAAATCATATGAAAAGTAGCTTACCTCTGAATATTCTGGAACCCCGTTAAAGCTTCCTTACAAAATTTACCTCATCTTCTTCTTCTGAAATGTGTTCTGATTCATTGTGCTCTTCCTTTTCTTTTCCCTTTGTTGATGGTTTAAAAGTGGCTTCTCTCATATCTGATGGACCCCCTTTTCTCATTTCAAATGCAGTTAGGATTCCATGGAGTTGATTCACAGTAATAGTTTGAAGATCTTGTTTTTCTTCTATGGTGGACACTTTTAACTCAAATTTGGAAGACAAAGATCTCAAAATCTTCTTAACTAAAGTAGCTTGATTTATCTCTTCACCCCGATTCTTCATACAATTAACAATCTCATCAATACGTAAAAAGTAACTAGCAACACTCTCATCACTATGCATCTAAAGAGTTTCATACTGAATTCTGAGAGTTTGAAGCTTAGCATGTTTTACCTGACAGTCTTCTTCATAGCTCTGAATGATTTTGTCCCATATCTCTTTGGCTATCTTGACCTGGATGACTTTAACAAATTCTGATTTTGACAGAATTCCCAATAATGTATTGACAACTTTGGCATTGGTTTCATATAACTTCTTACCTGCAAAGTCTGTAGGAATTGCTACTGGAAATTGATATCCTCCTTCCATAATTTCCCAAACATCGGTTGTAAGCGATTATAGATAGGCTCTGGTTCTTATTTTCCAATATACTAAGTTGTTGGCATTGAAGATTGGTGGTCTGATGGATCCCATTCCTTCACGATTATTCATCTTGAAATACCTTCCTTCAAACAATCAAGCTTCTTTTGAAGGACCTCCTCCGATACCAATTATTGGAAATAATACTCAGAGGGGGGCAAATCAGTATTATCAAATCAATAATTTTTCATTTCCCAAACATATTTATATATGCTACTTCTGCGAAGTGAACTAGCGTGTACATGTTATTGTGATTAGTGAAACCAGCGTATACCAAAAGAACTTGTGATTTAGTTAATTTATCATGTGTTGATCTATAACCAGTGCATCAATAACTTATTAAAAAGTGTACTAAAAAAAGAATAAACCATCACACTTAAGCAACACACATGAACACCAAGATTTAAGGTGGAAACCTAATGTGCGTGAAAACCACCTACTGTTGTCATCTATGTCATCTTTTAATAATAAGAAAATATGTTTACAATATTGTACTAGTGTAGAATCATACCAGTACAGAAGCATGCACTTGCAGAAGGCTAGAACCTTCGCTCATTTTCTAGCTTATACTCAAAGGGAGCTACAACCCCCCAGATCTTATACTAGCTAATGTATTTACTAGTACATAACTGTTAGCCTACAGAAGGCTACGAAATTCTCTCTTCCTCGAGGGACCATGTTTCATAAGTTTTTAGACTAGATACTCTTGGTACACAACACTATAATATGAAGGCCACATTTCATCAAATTTTCACACTGGACCCATTAGTAACATTGAAGCTCAAAATCAATCACCACTTCAATGCAACCATCAAATACATCTACATCAACCAATCATTGAAACCTAATCATAAATCTATGATATAATTGAAAACCCAATCGTTAATCTCTAATATAACTGAAACAATCACTGTAACCTCTGAACCTCTGACACAATTGAACCAAACAATCACTCAAACTATGAAACAACTAAATCAACCATTCATTCAAACTTAATCAAATTCAATCAATCAACTAGAATAGACAGATCACTGTAACCAGTACACAGATTTAAACCCAGAACATTGCATCAACAACCAGAACTAACTATAACCTTAAAATGCATGTGTCAAAATGTATACATTGTTTCAATGAAGGAAACCTACATGTATACACTACTTCCTTTTTCCCAAACAGTGTATACCTCCAAAGATACTAAATCATAAAACCTATGAACAACAAATTATACCAATCAGTGACATTATGAAGATCTCCTATCACATTTACAGAGTTCTAAACAGATAGAAGCAAAGATCACCCTTCTTACTCAATCAATCAATCAATCAGACAAAAACTCTTTATGCATTCAGTTTTACTTTTAGATCTAATGAGACTTCATTGAAAGACAATACCAAAATAGCGGGATTGATCTAATAGATCAGTCATCCCTGAACATCAAACTTTTCTTTTGTATACGCTACTTGGAAGAGTCGAAGCAGTATACACACCTTCGCCAAGGTGAACCAGCATATAGATCTGCAAATACTTACTTATAACTTCACTGTAATTCTAGAATTTAGACATACCTAGATCATGATATTATAAGAATAAAACAAGTGTACATAATTAGTCTGGCCCAACCAATATCAAACCATTCAATGATAAGTCATTTCAGGTCTCATGATCCTGATCCAAAATTGAATTCAAGGTGGAAAAAATATTTCAGATCAAATCACCAACATATCCCCTGCAACATAAAATATACTTCAGATAGAAGTATTCCTTAGAAACCCTTTTTACTTGAATACCTTAGCCTTATGACCTTCTCCTCCTTATATAGTTTTAGGCCTTTCTCAATACCTCAAACTAAAACCACTTAGGACCCATGGTATTCTTGGGTAGGATCAAATAGTCATTACTCCACTCAATATTGTGGGCTAATACCATGGTATTGACCCCTGGTATTCTCTACTCTTGAAATTCATTGATTTTCCAACCTATACATGCTTTTCCTCTTGCGAGAGTGCGTGTATACATATACACACTTTTTGTTCTGTGGAGTTGCATGTATATGATGTTTTGACTAAGTGGACCTACATATACATCTTAAACTGATTTTCACCGTCCTTTACCTTCAACTTCTTCATTTTGATTAGTAGACTTTAGTTCTATCTTCCTATTCTTCTATACCAATGCCTTGTTACATCTAAATGGATATATTACACTGTGGGTTGTCTTTCATCAAAACTGAATTGACTTGTGAGTCAGTTTCCATCAAGGACAACATTTGTATCATAATGCCAACATGGAGTTCTACCAGTGTGTTGCCCAGTGTTGTAGCGGCTACAACCACCCTCCAAATTTTTTCCTTAGCTTCCTTTTGGAGCCTCCCTGCCAACCTTTTCATAGCAACATGTCTTGCTTCATCAAGTACACAAGCTTCAGTGATTTTCTTGCAGAAAGACAACCTATCCATCAAATCTTGTTGCATTTCCCTCATAGGCTATTTCTCTGGACTTAGCCCAATTTCTAGCTGAGAATCTCCCAAAAGAAATTGCACAATTCAAGAGGGCAACCATCCTTCCCTCCACAAATTGTGCAATTCTGTTGGGCAGCCTACTGGGCTCCAAAATTGCACAAATCTACTAGTTAAGCTTCATCTAGTAAATTGCATAATTCCTCCTAGCAGGGTTGCTCAACCCTGGAATTGGACAATCCTAGGCAGTAGTCAGCTACTCTCCCTAGAAATTGCATAATTTCCTAGGCAGGTAGGCCAACTCCCTCCCAGAAATATGCATTCGTTCCTAGCAGTTGAGCAGGCTCTCGTATGTGAAGTTGGTTTGATCGGTTCCACCCAGGACCAAGGAAATTTGACTTGCATGCATAGGCTACCTTTTCCCGAAATTGAAAAAGCAACATGCAAAAAGCATCCTAGACTTCAGGGAGCTATTTATGCAGAGATTTCTTTAGAATCTTTCCTCCAAATGTCTCTTTTTCCTAGATTTGTGGCATGCGTGTCATGAGATTCAAACTTATTTATTCGATGCTTCAGAGCTCATTTATTCACATCGATCTTCGAGCTCTAACATCCCACATCACATCTTGGACTCTTCGACACATCCAACTCAACTATTCACAAGTAAGTGGTCTTAAGTTGTCTATTGCAACATTTTTGTCACTTTTTGTGTTTTTTTTTGTGTGAGTGTTGTTTTCCTGATTTCGTTGAATTCTTGTTATCATTTACGTGCATAATAGCTTGAGGTAACAACGTTTCAATTTTCGTTAGCACCACTGTTGTTGAATGCATTAAACTGTTTTCTACGAATGATAGCTGATTCGGCAACCCACTCCGCCCACATGCATGTTGTTCTTTTTTGTGAATATTTCATTCACTATTTGCATGCATGATCATTTGCTTCTTCTTACACTCAGTATCACCATGGATTCACAATAAAATTTGCTTTCAGTTGCCCATCAACGGGTTTGGGTGGCCTTGGCCCAGACTCGGGCTCACCAAGATAGCATTGCACAATCCTAAGAAGGAAGGCTTTGCCTTTCTCTTAGGAAATGTGTATTTATTCCTAGGAGCTGTCCTCTAGTCTTGCATTGTGAAATTCTGAGGGACAATGACTCCTAGCCCATAAAATTTTGCAATGCAGTCACTGGGCCTGCAATAATTACAAACTAAAATTGTGCATTGTGCAATTCCAACAGCTAGTAAGCTAGCTTGGATTGTGTATTACACAATTGTAGTAGTCATTCGGCTGCCCCAGATAGCCCAAACTTCCTTTTTCACACTTCCGGCAACTAGTTAGCCAACCTCCCAGAAGAAATTGTGTAATCCTTGCCTATCAATCCCAAGATATGTTGCATGTCTTTCCTCAAGTTTTCTTTAGTTTTCATTGATAGATTCCTTGCCATGCATGTTGCTTTATCTCCAAATCTAGTAGGTGTTCATCCACCTCTTTGCATTTTAGGATCAATGGCCTCCAAGAGAGTAAGATCAAAGGACACTTAAGGAAGTGCAACTAGAGCAATCGTTGAGCGAGTGTCTGCAAGTCTACCAATCTATAAAGATACCAAGCTCATTCTAGACAAGGACATCAAGCTAAGATGGCAAGAGGTCAACGATGAATTTGCAGGCACATTTGGGGAAGACCGCCCGGTGTATGTGAACATCCACAAGTCCGACTTGTACTAGAATTCATGCAGATACCCCACATTCCTATGCACTGACATGCTACATTGGATCATATCACACACTGGTCCTGAAACGATGACATTGAGAAGTGTCAGCGGGGTGGAGATTTCCACCTTCAAGGCACAAGATTATGATGATATGTATTAGATGTCATAGACCATAACCATCATGGAGATTCCGTTGAGATTACCTAGCAGCAATGTTGACTCTAGAGACACTATGAATAACTGCGTGAAGGAGCCGATTAAATTCAAGATGACACCCAACCAGGTCTACAAGATGAGGATACTGCAGAAGGCATATCAATACTTCATAATTTTTTCATGTTGACTGTATGGCCAAGAAAGTACAGAAACCTTCCCATAGAGTTGGGTGATCATGTTGGACCAACTGGCCAGTGAGGGAAAAGCATGTAACTGGTCCAACATGTTGGATCATCAGCTGAAGGAATAGGTAACAAGGGCTCAACAGCTACCCAAAGGTATGCAAGCAGAAATATACATGCCCTCCTACATCTTGGATGCAATCTATGCCCAACGGGATATCCCAGGCTTGAAGTGGGCACGGACATTAGCGGAGACTACTGTGACCACTTATTGTAAGATGTTTTCAGAATGGAGCTTCATAGGAGCTATCACACAGTTGTTTGATCATTTTGTCACCCTGGTCTACAAGATGATATTTGAACAAGATCCACTGTGCATGTCGATGGCAACAATGGGGGCACTAATAAACATTGTTGATTAGTATGCCTCACCATCCGACACATTCATATGGATGTACAGTGTAGAGAAGCCTCTGCATGTTCTACTAAAGTTTGCCTTGGACATACTTGTCATGCAGGAGGTAGCATATCACATCTCGGTAGGATTGACAGCTAGGATGCATCGGAAGAAGAAGGCACCTTGGATCGCTCTTCCGTTGCGCATTAGGTTATACGAGATATGGACTTTCAAGCATGTGGATGTTGAAGCAGAGCAGATGAAGAAGTATCCATTCAACGTATGACTCCCGTTGGATTTTGAAATATCACTGCGCGAGATTACAATTCAACTAGATCCACGGGGCATGTCATCGGGTGGAAGAGGACTGATGGAAATATTGTTACAACTCCTCCATACTCAATGAACTAGTCCGCTTTACTGTGGAATGGCTAGTGAAGCAACGTGACGCAGCATCTCGAAGAGCACCTGAAGTAGAAGTAGCAATAGAGGTGAACATACCAGTGCATGGCAACAATAAGAGGAAGATTGTCAATCACATGGTGGAAGAGAAAAGTTGCAATTTATGAGTAGATCCACTCACGGAGAAAGAAACTATGGCTATAGAGGTGAAGAGGAAACATCGCGATAAGGAAAACACGCAAAGGCAGAAAGAGAAATAGAGAATGGAGGAAATGGAGGAGGATTTGCATGAGTTGAAGGCAGTGCTGTCCAGTGGTTGCAGTCCAGTCCAGTCCGTGAACAAACACCTCTTTTTCCTCTGCCACCAGTGAAAAACCACCACCACCTTATTATTTGAGTTGTGCAAATAGGAGAAATAAGTGGAACAAGAACTGGTATAGCGAGGGGCACATCTTGTGCAAACAAATGAAGAAATTCCCATATAGGTAGTGAACTCATCAGAACAACTGCAATCAGGCAAACAGGGAAATCCATCACAAGAGAAGGACTTTTCTCAGGAGATAGAGCAAGAACTTGAACAAATGGATATAGATATGGAGTAGTAGGAATTAGAGGAAGACACCAAACTCATGCCTCACCACCAATAGGTCAACCCACCAACTTCACCACATCCAGAATATGAGCAAGTCCTAAGCAACTAAAGAGACACTGAGATCCTTGGAGATCAGTGAGAAGGAGAGATGCACAACTTCTCATTCGACGAGTCCCAACATAGACCTGTGCAATCTCACAGAGTGCCAACTCTGGAAGATCACACATCTCCTGCAAGGTATGATGAATGAGTGATCATGTCTTATGTGTGCAAACATCTAGCAGCATTAGCTGATGCTACTAGAGCTTATGTTGAAGCCACTAGCTCGAGTGTTCACTTTCTGATAGTTGAGAATGAGTGAATGGTGACGGAACTACATACGGCCAAGAAGGGAGGAGAATTGGTTACAACATCCACCCAAGCAGAATTAAAGAAGGCAATACTAAATGAAGTGTTATCCCTTGACACAGTCATGTGGGCATTGTATTCCAAGTTTGGTACCGTGCATAAGGTAGTCATCCATCTCAATGGATGGCAGCAGCGATGTGCTAGAAGAGCACGTATCTTGTCGAACATGCATGTTGTTGTTGATTACATGCAAACATGGACGATGAGATACAAGGGATCCCCACTAACCTTGCCTAAGATGATGAAGCCCAGAGTGGTCGAGCTGAAGGCATGCATCTAGAGTCAGATCTGGAACTATGAAGAGCTCCCACAGCTCATCACCACTCTATAGGCTTCCCATGCATGTGCATTCAAGAGTATGGATGTTGTAGTGCACGCACATGTGATCCCATCTATTGGGACTCTCACCCAGGCGAAGACAAAGGCACAGGTCCGATTAGAGCTTGAATGTTACTTTGACAAGTTGATGTGCATAGCCACCATCCCAGACTTTCCCATCATTGTAGACATCATGAAAAAGTATATTGCTGGTCCAAATACACTGAAGACAATGATGTGCATGCTTTCAGATGAGTTGGATAGAGGAGCCCGAGCAGTGTACCCAGATGCTATGGAGGTAAGATTCAAGTTCCAGAAAGATGTGAGCTTGCAGTACACGAACACCATCGAAGACTACCAATATTGGCATCCGTACGCTACTATCGATCATCATGAGGATGTGGAAGAGTTGGACTTCCCATGATTTTCCATGTTGGAAATGGCAGCAAGAAATGCTAAAAATAGAATTGCTATAAATAGTAGTTTGGGTACCAGTGTTGGACATAGAAATAAGGAATGAAAAATTGAAGTGTTAAAAATAGCATTGCTATAAATAGCAGTTTTGGATGGATTCCAATTTTAGTTAGTCCCTGAACTAAAATTGAGAAGTAAAATTCGAATTTGATCTTAGTCGCTATTTGTAAAATAATTAACTAATTCATCTTGAGTTAATTAGTTGTAGAAAATCAAACATGAAGTCTATGTGAAGACATCCAACAATTTCTCCATTGATTGAGGAATTTATCCATGAGTTCAAGAGATAAGGATGAGTTGTAATTTGAGTTGTAATTGGTTAGCTCAGTTAACTATGTTAAGTCCAGTTAGATTAGTTCCAATAGTTTGTGGAATTAATTGTGAGTTCAGTTAGTTAATGCTTGCATGCATGTAACTGCTTCTCTCTAGATAACTAAATATTCTCTCATAAATAACTCATGCATGTTAATTTAGTCAGAGACCCAGTTGAGATTAGAGGAAGGGACAATGTACTATCAGTTGGACGATTTTTCCTATATAGGAAACTCATCCATGTAGAAGGAGTTATCTCCTTCGGGTTTGTGCAGTTATTTTTGAGCCAAGTGAGCAGTGTGAGGTGAGAATTCACACAAGTGGAAGCACTAGACCCCAGGAAAAGCCACACAAGGAAATAGGAAGCTTGGAGGGCAGAGGAGAAGGCCGTGAGAGCCTTTGACTATCTATGAGCAGTATTGTGTGATTGCAGAGAGAGCAGGATAGCTTGTGAGCTGATTCTTCTTGTAACTTGAAAATATTTCCACTTGTATGATAATACAAAGATTGGGGTTTTTAGCTGAGGCTTTCCCCAGAGTATTCTTCTGCGTTTCATTTGTATGACTTCTTCTTCTCTGTTATATGTGTTCTATTTGATCTTGCTCAAAATCAATTAAGCTTCTTCAAGTTTGTTTGCAGAAGTAGATCAAGTATTTTGCTTTAGTATATTGCATAATCTGCTGATCTATAGTGGGAATTTATACATGGTATTAGAACAAAGGTGACCAAAGCAAATAATAGTATACAAGAAGTTCAAAGTTCAAAGTTTGATGTTCATGAATATATAAATCGAGTTCTTATCACATCTCAATTTCAACAATGGCATTCAATGCTTTAAGATTCGAGTATGCCCTTGATGGAAGCTTGAATTATATAGCCTGGAAGGATCGCATGGAAGTAGTATTAGAGGACAACGGTCTAAAGGACTTCATTGATCAGGAAGTCCCCAAGCCCGCAACAACTAATGCTACAGAATTGGTGGAATGGAAGAAATGTGTGGCTAGAGCAAGGAGAATCCCTCTAGAGGGAGTTCAAGATCACATAGTCTCGAGTCTCCATGGGAAGGAGACACCATTTTCGATGTGGAAAATATTGAAATATCTATATTAGAACAACAATGATTAGAGGAAGTTGGCACTGAAATACAAGCTTTGGAAAATCAAGTGTGAAAAGGACGACATGATATCTACATATCTAAACAAGCTCACCACCTGCAGGGATGAGCTTGGAAGTGTAGGGATCACGACAGCCGATGATGACATGGTGAGTCTTGCGCTCCTTGGTCTTCTTAAGAGCTGGCATAACTACCAAGAATCGATAAATGAAAGAGAAAAACAACTAGATTCGGAACGATTTTGGTCGGATCGGATGTAGGAGGAGATAAGAAGAAGCACTAGAGATGGATCCTCATCAATGTAAGATGATAAGGAAAATCTATCCTTAGCGAGTAAGGTGAGGAAGGGGAAAGAGAAGGCGTCCCATTGCAAATCCACTTCTTTCCATGGTGGGAAGAAGTTTGACAAATCAAAAGTGCGATGCTTTCATTGTCATGAGGTGGGCCATTTTGCTACAAATTTTCCACTGAAGAAATCCAAGAAGGGATACTTGGAAGGATCAGAAGGTGAGGTACTAGCCTCATAGTTTGAGTTGGATTTCATACTCTTTGCATGCATGGTTTCATCCATGGTGGAATGTGGTTGGGTTCTTAACAGTGGAGCTTCTTTCCACATGACCGATGATAAGAGTTTGTTCAATACCTTGGAGGAGAAAGATCTCCACATACTCATAGCAATGGGTAATGATGAAAAGTATAGTGTCTCAGGTGTAGGCACGTTTGTTTTTTAGAGGGACCATGGAGCTCGTATTACCTTGACTAATGTCAAGTATGTACTAGGACTGAGAAAAAATTTGGTGTCAATCACAATGCTGGAAGACAAAGGCTATGATGTAGTCTTCAGTAAGGGAAAGGTTTTCCTTCGACACATCACCACTAGATAGATGAAGAAGATCGGTTCACGAGTCAAGAACCTGTATGCTATTGAGGTTCAAGATGCATGCAAAGCCTTGAGGAGTAAGGCAATTGATGGAGACTTGGTGGTTGAGAGGGAGAGTACATTACCTCTCAACATGCAACACTAGAAGAAGTCTCAGATAATTCTGGAGGAGCCACAATTGGTGAAGCAACTTTAGGAGGTTGTGGAGCAGCCACAACCGGAGAAGCTAATAGGAGATTGAGTGGAGGCATCCACTGATGCAGAGACCTCTAGTAGGGGGATGCTTTGAGCCAAGTGGGCAGAGGGAGCACAAGCATCCATACCTCCAGGTAGGAGGTGGGGCGATGGGGAGATGACAGTCCCAAGAAGGTTGGAATATGGGTAGGATCATCAAGGTACCCAACCTCTTTGATTAGATCTTACTACGAGAGCTCCGACAAGGAGTAGCAGGATTCGCTTAGTGGGTAGAGGAAGATGCATATGGAGCGGTAGAGAGAGCTACAGTGAAGGAATCCCACGACGACGGAGAGCTAGCAGGCTGCAACCATGCGAGAGGCACAGGAGTGTTGCACCAGTGCAGGATGGCACAGAGAGGTGTGCAATGGTGCGAGATGCATGGAGTGTTGTGTTCGTGTCAGTCTTTGAAGCCTTCCACCAGTGATCCAATATGCTCTTACAAGATGGTCTTAGGGTGTCAAAGTCAAATTTTGTCATTTCAGTGAGTTTTCAAGTAAAATTTGGTCACTAGGTATTAGGTCTAGGCTTTGTTTTCACTTCTTCCAAAGTTGTCCAAATGTTGGTCCATGTCACTATTTAGCTTAGTGTACCATCATTAAAAGAGTTGTCATCATCATTTCATGTTCCCGTGGGTCATTTTACACCTTGTTTGTGCTTCAGTTGTACTTGGTTAAGGCCCATTTCCCTCTCATAGGGTTTTGAAGGTAACTTTTCTTGGATGTCCAAATGATCAACAAAAATCGTGTCCTAATGTTCATACACCTTCCCCTATCCTTAATATACCTTCTTAAACGCTTCCCATCACTCATATCCCTCAAATTCATCATTTTCCCACAAACCCTAGCTTATTGCTACAATTTGACAATTTTCTAGGCTAGGCCTGTGTTTTTCCCTTTTGGACCCAATCCCCTCACTCAATCATTGAAATTCCACTTTCTCCTGATTCCTAACATCCCTCCTTCTCAAAATTTTCTTAAGAATTTAGAAGCCCCTCATCCCCTTCATTTCCCTTCATTTCTACAAATCCCATGTTCCACATATCAGGATAGGTTTTCTTCAAACTATGTTTTTGTGCAAGAAAAGATGAAGTTCACAAAAGTGAGAGTTTTTTGTCCATCATTGACCCAAGAAGAAAACCATGTTTCAGTTTTTACACAGGTTTCATGGTTTGGGAGAAATGTCGAAAACATCATTGGCCTCAAAAGGATTGATGCACTTCTGGAGTGAGTTTGGAGAAATCAAGATTTCACCTAGTTGTGATGCTCAAATGACTTGCTTGATGATTTAAATGATATCTAGATAGAGAGATATTTCCAATGAGCTATCATGAGCTCAATTTTGAGTTGAGGAAGACCTTCAAAAGTTGATTGCAATAGCACTCTACATTTAGGTAGCCTCATTTTGCACATTTTGAAAAGTCTTGGGAGATTTAACCTTTGACAAGGAAAATGAACACCAAATTGAAACATTCAATATTTTTTTGAAAGTAGACTCAATAATCTTTCGAGCGAGCTATCACATGATCAATTTGGACACCGAGAAGCCCTTCAAAAGTCATCTTCAAAAATGTTTTGTGCATCAGGCAGGCATTGCGCATCAGAGGGTTGGCGCTGCACATTAGAGGAGCACTACACATCAGACAGTTTTTGCCACTGTAAATTTACAAGGGCACTGCACATCAAGAGGGCGCTGCACATTGGGCCTAGTACGATACGCATCAGTCCAGAAGTTGCCTAAACATTCAAAATCACTCAATAACCCTCAAAAACATTGAATTTCTCTTCTACAAGTAAGTCCTTATTACATTTGAGCTGAATTTGATCTTCTACATGTGTTCTTCATGAGTCTTGCATTTTGAAAATCAAACCCTAGCTTGTCTTCATCATTTTCCATTTCATTGTACAACTTTCACTCCATAACCTGAAACCAACATCGTTCTCCCTTTTTCTATCTTACATTTCCCTAAGTCAATCCATTAATCCCATTTTCCATATCCCACTCCCCTAAGACAACTCATTCCCTTCATCAAACGCTAAATCCCTCACAAACCCTAGTTTCCCAAAGCCTATCCCTTCATTACCCAACTCCTTTTCCCATTAGTAAAGTCTCCTCATACTCATCTCCCTTGTCCTCTCTCATTATCATTTTCCACCATATTATCATCACATCACTTCCCTAAGAAAAGCACCAAGCCCCATGACAAGAAGCAATGAAACAAGTTATGAAGAAGAAACACTTAGTGATAGTTCCACGGAGAGACTTAAGGAGCAAAAAGGAGCATGATAGGCTAAATATCTTGGTTGAGGCTTCACTAGCCCAACAAAGCAATCAATGAGGGACCCATGTGCCAAATTTGTAAAAATTTTGGACAATTTTTGTCATTTTACAATTTTGTAATTAAAAACACAGGGATTTTCAATCACTTTTTGGGCACACAGGAACTAGTCTTAGGAGAATCCACTTTTGAGGGGAGGAAATGACCTTCAAATCAGAAAATTCAAAGTGTTCCAGAAACTAGACAGGCAAGGCTTTCCAACAACCTACCTTGGGCCTGATTTGGATAAGTGGACGGTCTCCAAAAGTAGCCTTGAAGTGGCACTACGCATCAGGCTTAGGGCACTGCACATCAGGCAAAATTGCCAGTTTTGCCTAATTTCCGAAATTTCACCCGGTTTGACTATCAATTGACTTTTTCTTTTCTCCTTGGTAAATTTGTGATGATAAATGATGTAATATGATGTAAATTTGATGAAAAATGACTTGAGCAAGTAAATACATCAGTTAGAGGTGGTTTGAGGTTGAATGAATGAGTTTCCATAGTTTTAGAGGCAAGCTGTTACATTGGCTATTTTCTAGTTCCTAGTTTAGATGTTGTTGAAACAACTTCTTGACTCATGGATTCGACCCCTGATGGCTAGCATAGGTGTTTTGATGCCTATATTATGTACTTTCTTAGTCATTTGTAAAGGTTGGACTCTTGTGGATGCATTAAGCTACTTTGTAGGTCACTTCTGTAGTTTGGCAAGGAAATAATCCAGGGTTTTGCAACATTTTTTTGGATTCTTGTGGTAATGTGAATTAGCATTGTTTTTATCCTCTGTTATTCAGTTTATCTTATGTTTACATGTGCCATCATCTATCTTTTCTACTTAACTAAACGAATAAAGTTTAAAGGGTGGAATCCATTGGTGATTCAATTATCTGCCTTGGGGTTTATTTAGTTTTAAATGTTTTCTGTTGATTGAAGAGGACTCATGACATTTGAATGCCCTCTCCAACTCCTCACCATTCTTTAGACTCACCATCACATTTAGATCAAAGTACTAAAACACTTGCTTACCTCACCCCACAGAAACCTCTACAAATCTGTGTTGATTTCCTGGACCCAAAGCTGCCTCCCTCATCTGATCTAGAAACCAACCATTAAAATCAATCGAATTCCTTTGAGCATATACCTAGCCTAAAATTAGTATTCATATCAGTCATCTCAAGCCTTACTTGCCATATTTTCTTTGAGATTGACAAGGAGAGAATCCTCTCCCAACCTGGTAGGGCTAGCTACCAAGTTAAGCATGGTTTGATGTTACCCTAGACCTACCTTTCTCAACCTGAGGTAGATTTAAGCACTAACATGTTGTAGCAGCTTAGAGGTCACATAGGGAGCACTTGTGAGTGGCAGAAGAAGCTTCAGCATCAGAGGATGTTTCTATCCCAACAGAGAGGTCAGCTGGGAGTTTTTCTATTTGTAGAGTTGCTGGAGCAATAACACTTGGGACAAGTGTTGCATGCAGAACATTCCAAAGGTTTAGGATTGGGTTTGAGTTGAATGCCTTTCTTTTTGAGAGGGAGCGTTGAAAATGGCAACAAGAAATGATAAAAATAGAAATTCTAAAAATAGCATTGCTATAAATAGCAGTTTTGGGTACCAGTGTTGGACATAGCAACAAGGAATGAAAAATGGAAGTGCTAAAAATAACATTGCTATAAATAGAATTTTGGGATGGATTCCAATTTTAGTTATTCCCTGAACTAAAATTGAGAAGTAAAATTCAAATTTGATCTTAGTAGCTGTTTGTAAAATAATTAATTAATTCATCTTGAGTTAATTAGTTGTAGAAAATAAAACATGAAGTCTATGTGAAGACATGCAATAGTCTCTCCATTGATTGAGGAATTTATCCATCAGTTAAAGAGATCAGGATGAATTGTAATTTTAGTTGTAATTAGTTAGCTCAGTTAACTGAGTTAAGTCTAGTTAGATTAGTTCTAATAGATTGTGGAATTAATTGTGAGTTCAGTTAGTTAATGCTTGCATGCATGTAACTACTTCTCTCCAGATAACTAAATATTCTCTCATAAATAACTTATGCATGTCAGTTTAGTCAGACACCTAGTTGAGATCAGAGAAAGGGACAATGTACTATCAGTTGGAGGATTTTTCCTATATAAGAAACTCATCCATGCAAAAGGAATTATCTCCTTTAGGTTTGTGCAGTTATTTCTGAGACAAGTGAGCAGTGTGAGGTGGGAATTCACACAAGTGGAAGCACTAGACCCCAGGAAAATTTGCGCAAGGAAATAGGAGGCTTGGAGGGCAAAGGAGAAGGTCGTGGGAGCCTTTGACTATCTATGAGCAATATTGTTTAATTGCAGAGGGAGCAGCATAACTTGTGAGCTGATTCTTTTTGTAACTTGAACATATTTCCACTTGTATGATAATATTAGCTGAGGCTTTCCCCAGAGTATTCTTTTTTGTTTCATGTGTATGATTTCTTCTTCTCTATTATATGTGTTCTATTTGATCTTGCTCAAAATCGATCAAGCTTCTGGAAGTTTGTTTGTAGAAGTAGATCAAGTATTTTGCTTTAGTCTATTGCATTATCAGGTGATCTACAGTGAGAATTTCTACATTCTGAGCCATATTGATGTCTTGCATGGCTTTCTCAAGCCATTTTTTCTCATATGGGTACATGTGAATTGTAATGTAATGTATTGTCCAGTGTAAGTTCAAGTATCGATAGTTGGATGTAACAGTCATAGAGTAGATGAAGAGTCATGAGTGTAGATAAACTATCGCAAAGGGGAATGTCAAGGGCCACCCCACCCTTTGCTATAAATAGTCCCTCATAACTCATTGTATAGGCTTTTGGTCAGCCAAGATTTGATAGGGCTATCTTAGAGAAAGGTTGTTTAATATTGTAACGTTCCTTGCCTTCTCCACTGTGTAGAGATAATATATCTCTTTGGAGGAGCAAGCAGTTGTGGCCATAAACATTCCACTTTGGAACTAGTGGGTGTACATGGATGTATTGTATGACTGGAACTTGCACTTCTTAATATAACAGAGAAAACACATTTTCATGCATATGTTGTTATTGTAGTTGGACTATTCTAATTGTTGTAGCAATGTATGTTATTTAACTTACGCATTTGTGTATGAACTATTTTGTATGCAATTGTATGAATATTGTTGCAGATGTGCTGCTGGTTTGAACATCACTTTGGATTTCTCGCTATCTTGTTTTCAATTGGGTGATGCATCTTTGCTCATGTGTTCCCTTCTAAGCTGAGTACTATTATAAGTTTCCAAGGCATGCGCTCACCTCACTCCCCATGTGTTGGAACCTCTCATGCACCTTCCTTGACTCACCGCAGTTGTCACACCCTTGCTACCTGTCGAGCCTCCAAAATGTATTCCAAATATCATCCACTTTCACCTTTATCACCGCCATTTCACTCACATGTCGCAACGCCATGACCATATAACCATTTATTAGCCTCAATTTTCATAATTATATGGGTTCCATTTGTATTTTCCAAAAGTTACTGATTTATAGTATTATAAGTGAATTAAATGGTTAAAACTTAGAAAAATGACATGTACTTCCTAATACTTAAAAGTGGCTTGAGTTTCATGACATGTGTAGGTCATTTGGAATATTCTAAGGCCCCCTTATGTGGCCTCCAATGCTCAAATTCGAATTCCCTTCAAAATATGGAAGAAGATTTGGATAAAGGTCAGAGAGGATATGTGTCTCATCATTACCTATATGATTTGTAACTCTATGAGATTTTCTAGGGATCTAGCGAGAGAATAATGGACCTCCATTAATGAGATAGCTTCTTATGTTTTTGTATAAATAGGAGAGCCTTCTCCTTTCAAAGGCATGTGTAAAGTTCGGGAAATGCTCAGGTTTTGAATATATAATTTGGATTTGGCACCATGCTCATGAGTGATGTTCACTTTGATTTGGTTATGCTTGCATTTGGAGCCTCTCAACTTTCCATCTCTCATGCTTTTGGATTGGCCACCTACAATTTGTGAGATTTATTGTTTTTCATAGATTAAGATTTATTTCTTTCATATCTTTTCTTGCGTGAGAGGTTAAGAGTGATTGTTTTTAGTTGCTTTTTACCTAGAGGTTAAGAGCGATATTTTTTATTTGCTTTCCTATCTAGAAGTTAAGAGCAGTTGTTTTTATTTTCTTTCATATCTTTTCCTATGTGAGAGGTTAAGAATGATTGCTTTTTCTCTCATTTGATGATATGTGGTTTTGATTATTGATTTCATAGGATCCTGATTTAATGCACACATGATCCCTTAGAGTAGATTTCATTTCATGTAATTTCAATTCTGCATGCTATACTATAATTGTACTATAATTTCTTTTGAATTGATTGTTGAATTAGAATAGGTGAATTTGGTTTGTCATCATTTCATTGATCTAAATTGGAATTTAATATCTAGCATATACAATGCACACATGCTTTGCAAGTTTTACGAAACCCCCGAGTTGACAATTAAATTATAGGTAATTAATTTTCCTCAACACTACCAACATGGACATCTTACTTGTCTCTGTGTGAATTTGTGGTCAAGGCATTATCGCACGACCCACTGTTGGGACTCCCACACGAAACGGTCTGAGGCATAATTGGGACTTCTTACCGTGGATATCCCCTAACATGTTGGTGGGTCTATCACCGTCAACATAGAGGCACGTGAATAATCAAGTGGAAATACTCATTCTTCTAATGTAGGTAAAATGTTTTGAGAGAGATTTTTTCAGAGGTATCACCGAATGAAAATGGGAAAGGTCCTATAATACCCCTATTACAATTGTTTTTGCAAGGCTTTATTAATTAATGTTTGCTTGTAATTATTTTAAGTTATAGACACTTTCCATGGGGCCAAGAATAAATTTAAACATATTAAATCACAAATATAAATATTTGTGTGCAATAATACATAAAATATTATTTTTTGGAAATGGGAGCCAACACTTGAGTAATCAGTCTTGTCTTTTGTCAGAAAACTATTAGAGTGGTTGAGTCTAAGTAGTGGAAAAGAAAAATATGATAACTGTCATACTTATAACCTCCCATGATTCCCCAAGGTTCTCGAAGAAATAACTACCACCAAGAGATAGTGTAACTAGAGAGGGAAATGTTATGCTAAGCGGGGGTGAAAGGATAAACACAGTTGGAGAGAAATGAATGTTGGGATGGAAAAAGTAAATAATTTTTTTTGTAAAAAAATCCTAGCTACAAAAAAGAGGGAGTGCATCCATTGAATAAGGATGATTCTAGAGTATACATGGGGAAAGAGGAAGTATACCACTATATTTTGAAGGGTTTCTTATAGCAGAGAAGTCTAAGTCTTGGGTGGAATTCTTGTGTTTGGAAACTCACTAGTTGGGATGAACACAGTTTTTCCTAGCATATTTCCAATTATTCCTATTGTTTAGATAAATAAAGGGTTGTATCTTAGTCATACAAGTTATCCATAATGTTTAGCATCAAATTGATTACATCAAGAATGAATAATTACTATAACATATAAAGAATAGATAAATAAGATACATTTAGCATGCATGTATGTAGATTTTGATACTATACTAAGCATGAATGCATGCAGCTTGTGATAGTAAATCAAGCATGAGTACTTGCATTTTTTCATAAAAAAGAGCACACAAAAATTTAGTATATGTTGCTATGATAAATAGAGCATAATTAAGAATGAATGTAGCACACAAAAATCTATATATAAATATGATCATAATAGGAAGAATGAAAGGTAGAAATGCTACAGCTAATTTATTTCCTACAAATTATTTTGTAATTCACATAGAAATATTTTTATCCTTAACTTTGACTAAGTGTTTCCTTCAAGGAGAAACTAATAGTAGAAACTGAGACACTATAAAATATTCGAAGAATGACTATACACATTCTTAGCTAAGA
>APFE030058519.1:138921-181733 GCA_000404065.3 Pinus taeda
CCATTGTTTGGCTTGTTGGGGCCTGATCCAGGTTTAAAGTTAATTAGCAAAACAAATCCTAGTACCACTGGCCCTTTCAGCAACACTCCATGGAGCATGGACCAAGGTCTCACCTAAAGTAGTATGGGAGGGTGCTAGAACCAGGTTTCCGCACCCTGGATATGTCTGATGAGTTCGACTGGTCCGCGGTTTGTCCCTGCGCACAGGTTGCTTCGCACTTTCCCGTTCCTCACGGTCTGATATACTGCCTTCGCACAACCCAACCTAGGGGTTGAGCTCCATGCTCTGTGTTATTACTCAAGACCTTGCTTATATTCCAATGTTATATAATTATCTTGGCCTACTTGAGTGCTTTAAGTTATACTTAATGACATAAAACATTCATACAGGTGCAGTAAATAAATAGTATAATTGCAAATTATGTCAATCATGCGTTAAACCAAGAATAGATACACAAAATTGTAGCAAAACTTCTCTTTTACCCTACACACTTAGCTACGGACTACTAGGCCTCTACGCACTCAGCTGCAGAGCCTTCTCCTACTCTACGACCCAATGACACACTTCACATTGCAACTCAATCACTCAGACTTCTCATGCTTCCTTCATTATTCCTTAGTCTCCTTTTACACTTAGAGCCTCGCTCTATTTATACAATCTCATGGTCCACGAATCATGGGTAGGTCTATCTAGCTGACATTACATTACAAAACTAGGGCAGACAACCCTGTGACTCTATTATGACTTCGTGCTCCGTGCCCACAATTCGCAGAGATTTACAACAAGATTCAGTCAAAACATGGAATTTGAGCCCCAAAACATGCCTTGGGGGCCTTCCATGCCCAACAGAAACATAAGGACAAATGACTTAAGTTTGTGGGAGTTTAAGAGGATTTTTAGGAAGAAGTAATTACCAGAAAGGTACTATGACATTAAGGCTAAATATTTCTATGAGCTAAAGATGGGATCGATGGAAAATGAAGAGTACACATCCAAGGATCTGGAGCTATTAAGGTATGCACTGTATCTTATTGATGAGAATGCTAAATTTCAGAGATTTAGCAGTGGTTTTCCATTAGCATTTAGAGATTGGATTGAGTATGATGAGCCTTAGTTACTTGAGGATGTTATAAGAAATTGAAGCATTTCTATGAACAATCAAAGCATAAGAATGAATCTCAGCATGGATGGAAAGGAAAGGACAAAGGTAAAAGTAAATGGGATCCGAACAAGACAAGGTATTCACATGCATATGAGAAAGAGAATTTGGCATTGGAAAAGAGATTTAATGCAGCTACACAGGGACATGGGTTACATTAGCAACAACAACATAGAGGTGAGGGTGCTTGTCAGTTGGAGCACTGTACATACGGTTAGGAGAACCTTAAGGGAGATTGTCCATAGAATCAGGGTGGTATGCCTCAAATATGCAACCCATAGGAGGCAAAAACTATTGGGGATGATGGTTAGAGTATTCTGCATATCTATGCAGCGGTGGACAACAGGAAATAAGAACACCAGGCATCTATCATTAAGATGGATGGTAAACTTTGTGATCAATTTATTTCTATTTTGATTGACCCTACATCTAATTATAGCTATGTTAGTCTTGACTTGGAGGATAAGTCTGGTTTTAGTAAGGAATTGCATGACGAGTCTTGGTTAGTGTAGTTGGCTATAGGTATGGAGAAACGAGTTCATCATTGGGTAAGAGCTTGTGCATTTGACTTGAATGGTATGCCTACCACAACACATTTCAATGTATTTCCATTGGGTTCATATAGTATGTTGTTGGGTATGGACTGGTTTTATCTTCATATAGACAAGGTAGATTGTTATAACAAAGCCATTGAGCGTGTTGGTGGTAATGGGGAACAAAGATTCTTGCAGAGAAAGAAGAAATCCACATCAGTTAGGATGTTGACAAGTATGCAAGCAAAGCGTAGTTGCAGGAAAGGGTGCAAGTTATTTGCAATGAACATTTCTGGTGATAAAGGTAAGGAAGTTGAGGATGCAAATGTGTTGAATAGTTACCCTATTTTACAACAGTTTTAGGACGTATTTCTTGAATACATTACAAAGTTTCCACCTCACAAGGAGGTATAATTGGTATCGCATTAGTGCCATGGCAACTCCATCATCAAAAACACCTTACAGGATGAGCACACCTGAGTTGGTTAAGATAAAATTCCAGTTAAAGGAAATGTTGGACAAGGGATACATTAGGCCAAGTGTATCACCTTGGGGTGCACCAGTATTTCTTGTGAAGAATAAATATGGTACTCTTAGATTATGCATTCACTACAGGAATTTGAACAAAGTTACTATCAAGAATAGGTACCCTTTATCGAGGATCGATGACTTGTTCGATTAGCTGAAGGGAGCAACAATGTTCTCGAAGATTGACTTGCAATTTAGATACCATCATGTACACATCAAAGAGGAGGACATTTAAAAGACTACTTTCAGGACCAGGTATGATCCAAGTGGATATTGGTGGTCACTGGCCAACTCCACTTGGACCCCCACCATTGTTTCTTTTAGTCTTTTATTTTCCTTAATTGTAGCACAATTTACTATTTTTAGTAGTTTTTCGGGTCCTGAACTTCCGGAGCCATTTTGAGGCCCTAAATGATGTTTTTTGGGAACAATGGGAGCAACATGGATCCACGGACCAATGTTCCTCTTCCCAAAGTTGTAGTTCTCAGATAGATATTTCTAACAAGGTATTGTGCGCATCAAACAAAGATCATATGCCAAAGTTATGACCCCGGGAACTTGATGTACCAATTTACCCAAAATGGGGCCCATAGTTTGGTGCTTCATCTCCTAGGGTTAGGTTTTTGGATGTTTATGGTTTTCCATTGTTTCTTAACAATAAATAGGCCTTCGAGTGTCATTGTAAGATAGTTCAGAGGCATGTAGCCGCCACATCCCTTATCAGAGATAAGTTACCATCACCCTAGCTAGTTTATTTCCATTTCTGTTTGTAAGCATATTTCAGTATTTTATAGTAATGAAATGAAGTATTATTTCTGCTACATCTTTGTATGTATGGTTATATCTGTAATTTGTTGAGTTCCTGTTTAAATTTGGATCAGTGGTATCAGAGGGGTTTCCTCTTTCATTGTGTTTCTTTGCATGTCCCCAACGAGGATGGGATAGAAGGAGTTAGGCCTTGAACTGGTCGAACCTTTGCAAGACCATCCTCGCAAATCTCAACGGCCTACCATGGCAGATGAAAAGAAAGAAAAGGGGGTAGGAGATCATATCAAAATCTTGCTGGAGGAGGCCCTCGAGTGACAAAGGAACGTGATGATGGACAACTTTGCCCAGAACCTTCAGGAGCTACCTAGGGGTGACACATCTACTTCCAACAGCTACTATGGAAGTGCCACACCCTTTAAGGTACAAATTAACTTTGACATTCCCATATTTGAGGGTTAGATAGATGCATATGTTGTAGATAAATGGTTAAATCTGATAGAAGGGTATTTTTCTGTTCATGATTTTTCCGGCCAGGAAAAGATTACTTTCGCTCTTCTCAAAGCCGCCCCCCACCTCAAGGACTGGTGGGAACCTATTGCAAGCATAAGGATGAAAGTACAGCCTCACTATTTTCAGCCACACACACTTCAAATTCATTCCAAGTTGCCATCAAGGAGCAGTACTACTCTGTCAGAAGCTATGAGAATCAATACATAAAGTGGACCACACTGCGACAGGGAAGGGACCAAAAAATGCTGGAGTTTACCAATATTTTCCATACCCTTCGCACAAAGTTGGGTATCAAGGATTTAGAGCAGCACTTGGTAATCAAATACCGAAGCTACCTGCACAGGTACATCCAGGACAAAATAGAATTCCTGAGCATCTCATCGCTTGGCAGATCGAGAAAAAGTTTAAACAGAAGAAGCGAGACTTTGGATCTATGAATCCAAAGAAAGGGAAAGGTGCCCACAAACTATAGTACAAAGGACAAAGCCAAGGGGGCTGGTAGCCTAAGACAACCTGCCAAAGCTACAAGTAAAGAACAGTGTCATGAAGCCAAAAAGGGACTCAGGAAAGTGGTGTGAGTTCCATAAGAGGTCCACTCACAACACAAGTGAGTGTTGGGACAAGCAGTCACTAGTGGCCGACCTAAAGGTTTCAGAATCAGATGCATGTTCTAACTCTGAGTCAGAACCCAACAAGGGAAATGACAAAGGGAAGTAGATTATTGATGTGGAGCCCAACACCATCGTTACCACCACAAAGATCTAGAAGGAGGAATCCGAAGATCCAGAGGAGGAGGATCGCCTCTTCCACTCCCAAATGTGGGTAAAGGGCTCCCTGTTACAGTTCATTATCAACAGCAGGAGCCAAAAGAATCTCATTTCGAAAGAGGTCGTGAAGTGGCTGGGCTTATTGACCATAACACATCCACAACCATACACCATCGGGTGGCTTCACCAAGGACAGGATCTTTGCGTGAGCTAGCAGTGTCACCTTCTAGACAACATCAAGCCCTTCACGGATGAGGTATTGTGTGATGTTGCTCCCCTTGATGTTTTTGATTTATTATTAGGCCAACCATATTTGTGGAAGCGACATGTTGTGTATAAGTCAAGGCCTCATGCTGTTATTGTTACTTTTGGAAATAAGTTGTACAGGATATCATAGGTAGCACCGCCTACTGTCGTCTCTTTGGTTACCGCAAAACAATGTAGTAAGCTCATTTCCAAAAGTAGGAAACTTGTTTTCCTAGTGATACGCCTTCAAAGAAATAAGAAGATGGTGGACACGGCCTCCAGACAGGGCCCTTCCACCTGACAGCTATAGATGGACAAGGTCATGGAGGAGTATGAGCACGTCTTCACCTCCCCCACAGGGGTTCCTCTACACTGTTAGGTCAAACACTTCATTGATCTGACCCCAGGTGCATTGCTACCTAATGGGCCAATCTATTAGCGCTCTGTTCTAGAGAATGATGAAATCAAGAGGCAGATTCATGAGCTACTGCAGAAAGGTCACATCTGTCTGAGTTCATCATCCTGTGGGAGCCCGATCGTGTTGGTACAAAAGAAAGATGGGACTTGGAGACTCTGTATTAACTATCGGGCGCTAAACAAGATCACTATCCATAATAGGTACCCGATCCCATAGATTGATGACCTCCTGGAGCAACTAAAGGGGGGAAATATTTCCGTAAGATCGATTTGAAGTCAGGATATCTCCAAGTACCAATCAAACCCTTCGATTTGTGGAAGACTACCTTTAAAGCCAAGGACGACCTTTTCAAATGGTTGGTTATGTCTTTCGGGTTGACGAATGCTCCTACAAGATTCATGAGGCTAATGGATGATATCTTGCAGCCATTCACCAACCCATTTATAGTGGTATACTATGTTGACATCCTGATCTTTTGCTAGAGTTGGGAAGAGCACCTCCACCACATCTGACAGGTTCTCCAAAGTTATGTGCCAATTTGGAGAAATGCACTTTTGGCATGACCTAGGTTCAGTATCTGGGATACATTACTAATGAATAGGGGGTACATGTGGATCCAGCCAAGATCCAAGTCATTCAAGATTGCCCATCTCCAACCACTTTGACAGAGCTTTGCAACTTTCTAGGCCTTTCCAACTTCTACCACAAGTTCGTGTTGGAATTTTCTCATATCACCTAGCCCTTAAGTCAAGTCACCAAGTGAGGAGAGAAAGAAAAATTCTTTTGGTATGAATCTCAATAGAAGGCATTCACAGAGTTGGTACATCACCTCTTCTTGGCACCAGTGCTCACATTACCAGATGTGCAACAACCTTTTGAGGTTGAGACATATGCCTCTGACTATGATATTGGGGCAGTCCTTACTCAACATGGACATCAAGTGGCATATCACAGTGAGACACTTTCAAAAACAGTTCGTAAGTATCCCACTTATGACAAAGAGATGTATTCCATTATGCAGGCCTACAGACAATGGAAGAATTACATTTTGGGGAAGGAAACGATCATCCAAATAGACCACCGGGCCCTATAGTTCATACAGACCCATGGGAAGTTGTAGAATGATCACCATCAGAAGTGGTCCACATACCTGCAACCGTTCCATTTGAATATCAAGTATAAGAAGGACAACATCAATAATGTTGTAGATTGCCTCAGTCTACCACCGATCATGGCGTTAGCCACTGTTCTCAACTCTTGTGGGCACAAGACTTTTGATTGCCACTTCTCTACAAAAGAAACCCAAAATTTGGCCACACATACCAAACACTCTTGGAGGGTTAGCATGTTCCATATTTTCACCTCTTGGATGCCTTGTTATGCCACCTGGGTCACCTTTGTGTTCCTTCAAGTGAGCATGCCAAGATGATTTGGGAAGCACAATACAGTCGAGTTGCCGGGCATTTTAGGGTTGAGAAATGGTGGTAGTACTACAGAAGTATTTCTATTGGCCGAATGTTCAATAGGATGTTGGGAAGGACATTAGATCATGCACTGCCTACGCCATTGCCAAATAGACCACAAGAAGTAAGGCCTCTATACCCCGCTTCCTACCCCTAGTTGACCTTGAGAATCCATCTCCATGGATTACATGTTGGGCCTTCCTTCTACTAAGCATGGAAACGACTGTGTTTTGTGGTCATCAACAATTTCTCAAAGATGGCCATTATGGCAACCTATAAGAAGAATATCACAACAGAAGCCATTGCTAAACTCTTCCTTGAACAAGTGTGGGTACACTTTGGGATCCCCCAATTTATCATCTCATATTGGGACAACATGTTCCTTAGTACATTTTGTTCGAGTCTCTAGTTGATGTTGGACACCAAAACTCACTAAGTCCACAAACTTCCATCCCCAAACTGATGGCCAGACAAAGGTTGTCAATGGGATGATCGTACACATTCTACGCATGTACAACTCAAATCATCCATGCACATGGGATGAGAAACTCCCTTATTTTTAGCACAGCTATAACTGGGCTCTCCACAGCTCAACTGGCCACAACCCTTTTCAGGTGGGCTTGGGAGTGCAACCACTATGTCCCATTGATGTGGCCATGCCATTTGTAGCTACTAAGGTAGATTTGGCTCATTTCCAGTCTAAAACAGATAACGCAAACAACTTCATTGAGCACATCCAACATATTTTCCACCAAGTCGACGACATTTTGGAGAAATCGAATGCCAAGTACAATCAACGACATGATCAACATCGAGTGCTACAGAAGTTTTAGGTGGGTGACAAATTCTGGTTGAATTTGCAAAAGGACCGCCTTACCGTAGCCAATCAGAAACTCAAACCACTCTGATATGGTCCTTACGCCATTACTAATACTAAGGGAGACAGTTACTTTGAGCTTAGCATTCCTCCATTCCTTGGCCTGCACCCAATGTTCAATGTGGATTGCCTTCGGCCATACTTTCCACCATTACTAGACACATCTGACATTGTAGAAGAAATCACACCCACAGAGTTAAACCTAGATTGCATGGAATAAGCTGCAACTAATCATATTATGGACACACAGATCAATCACACTCACCAATTGTAGAAGAAATCACACCCACAGAGTTAAACCTAGATTGCATGGAATAAGCTGCAACTAATCAAATTATGGACACACATATCAATCACACGCACCAGCAAAAGATCCAACTGTATCGAGTTGTCAAAGCAGGCCAACTCCTTCAATAGGGAAAGTGGCTCACCAGGGACCAAGTTCAACAGAAGTTTCCTCATCTCATGGAGGAACTCAACGCAATGGGGACCATTGCTTCCTAAGGGGGGAGGAATGATCCAGGTGGATATTGGTGTCCACTTGCCAATTCCACTTATACCCCCACCATTGTTTCTTTTTTTTTTCAATTTCCTTAATTGCATCATAGTTTACTATTTTTAGTAGTTTTTTGAGTCCTAAACTTTTGGAGCCGTTTTGAGGTTCTAAATGACGTTGTTTGAAAAAGTTGGGAGCAACGTGGGTAAATGGATTGATTTTTCTCTTACCAAAGTTGTATTCCTCAGATAGATATTTCTAACGAGGTATTGTGCACATCAAACAGAGATCATATGACAAAGTTACGACCCCAGGAAGTTGATGTACGAATTTACCCAAAACGAGGCCCATAGTTTGGTGCTTCATCTCCTAGGGTTAGGTTTTTGGATGTTTAGGGTTTTCCATTGTTTCTTAACAATAAATAGGCCTTTGAGTCTCATTGTAAGATAGTTCGGAGGCATGTAGCCGCCACATCTCTTCTCAGATATAAGCTACCATCACCTTAGCTAGTTTATTTCCATTTCTGTTTGTAAACATATTTCAGTATTTTACAATAACAAAATGAAGTATTATTTCTACTACATCTCTGTATGTATGGTTATATCTGTAATATGTTTTGCTCTGGTTTAAATTTGGATCAAGGTATGGGCATTATGAGTTTGCTTTTTGTTCCACTTGGCTTCACTATTCTCTAGCTACAGTCATGTACTTGATGAATGGTGTTTTGCATCCATATTTGGATAAGTTTGTTATTATGTTCAGTGATGATATACTGGTATATTCTAAAAATGAGGAAGAGAAGGACAGACATTTAGCATAGTGTTGAGGTTGTTGAGGGATCATTAGTTGTATGCTAAGCTCATAAAGTATAGTTTCTTTTAGAGTGAGGTACACTAATTGGGACATTTTGTCTCTAAGGAAGGCATTGGAGTAGATCCAAAGAAGATAAAGGCCATCATGGAGTGGGTAGAACCTAGGAATGTAGATTAGGTGAGATATTTCATGGGTTTGGTAGGCTATTATAGGAGGTTCATCAGGAACATCTTGCAGATTGCTTATCCTATCACATCATTGCAAAGGAAAGGTAAGAAGTTCGAATGGATAGAGGAATGTGAGGCTAGCTTTGAGAAGATTAAGAAGTTCTTGACACATGCACCAGAGCTACCGATTGTAGACCCAGACAAAGAATTTATGGTATGTATAGATACTTACAAGAGAGGGCTTGGTGGATTCCTTATGTAGGATGGACAGGTGGTATGCTATGAGTCTTGGAAACTGAATAAGAATGAGAAAAACTACCCGACACATGATCTTGAGTTAGCAGCGATCATACATGCATTGAAGATGTAGAAACACTATCTTCTTCGTAGGAGGTTTGTATTTCTGAGTGATCACATCGGGTTGAGGTATTTGTTTGACTAGCCAAATATGAATGCTAGGTGGGCTAGATGGTTGGCCATGATCAACGAGTTTGATTTCGCTATTAGGTACATCAAAGGTAAAGAGAACGGGGTGGCAGATGCTCTCAATAGATAGGTACATGTACATCACTTGGAAGCTATGAGAATCGATGGGACAGACTTATAGGATAAGATATTATAGGTAGGTCAAGAGGATGTTATTTAGATGGAGATTGTGCAAATGTTGCAGCAAGGTACTAGTACATGTACAAGTGCAAGTACAGGTACAGGTGCAGGTGCATAGGGTATGGATTATTGCCTTACAACAAATGGATTGGTTAAGCTCTGAGACAGGATATATGTACTAGATAACGATGAGCTCAAGAAGGTGATCTTGAGGGAGTTTCATGTGGAACCTTATTTAGGTCACCCAGGTTATTAGAAGACACTGACAGTGGTGAAGAGATTTTAATATTGGTCGAATTTTAAGAGGGATTTAGTAGAGTTTATTGCAAGGTGTTTCAACTAATAGTGAGTGAAAGAAGAGTGTAAACAACAAGGTGGACTGCTACAACTGATTACGATTCCAGAATGGAAATGGGAGGTTATTTCCATGGATTTCATCATAGGGTTGCCAAAGAAAGAAAAGTAGCATGATTCCATCATGGTCATTTTGGAAAGTTTAACAAAGGTTGTACACTTCATTCCAGTAAATTCTACATTCTCAGCTAGCAATGTGGCAGAACTATTCATTAGGGATGTTGTTAGACTACACGGTGTACCGAAGAAGATTGTGTCAGACAAGAATGTGAAGTTCACTTCCAAGTTCTGGAAGGCGTTATTTGCAGGTTGGGGTACAGAGTTTGCATTCAGTACATATTATCATCCACAAACATATGGATAGACAAAGAGGGTCAGCATGATATTAGATGAAATGTTGAGGATTTATGTGATGCATCATCAGAGGAAGTGGGAAGAGTATCTCCTTTTGGTAGAGCTTGCATACAACAATGATTATCAACATTCATTGAGAATCAATCCTTTTGAAGCATTGTATGGGCAGAGTTGCAACACTCTCACTAGTTGGAATGATCTAGTTAGCATAGTCTTGATTGGACCAAATATGTTGGCAGACATGGAATAGGAAATGCAGGTCATCAAGAAGAATCTAAAGGCAACACATGATAGGCAGAAGAGTTATGCAGATAGGAACAAGTTTTTCAATGAGTTCTGGGTTGGGGAATGTGTGTACTTTCACATAAAACTGAAAAAGAGCTCCTTGCGGATTGGATGATGTGGTAGGTTCGCATCATGGTTTTATGGACCCTTTCGTATCATTGATAAGATTGGGCCAGTATCCTATTGACTTGCACTGCCTCCAACAATGAAATTCCATGATGTTTTCCATGTATCTTTGCATAGGAAGTAAGTTAAGGATGTTGATCATGTGATTGACTGGTCTGTATTGTAGGTGGAACTAGATGGAGAATTCGAGCCAAAGCCTTAGTGTATATTGCAAAAAAAGGTGCTCATGCTCTAGAACTGAGCAATCAAGAAGGTTAAAGTGCAATCGAAGAACTTTGGGCTCGATGAAGCTACATGTGAGATGTTGGATTAGATGACTGCCATGTATCCTTCCTTCATTTCTAGTTGAGGCAAAGAACCATCAATATGGTGTTTTGGTATATGATTTGATATGGTGGCTTGGTATATGCTTTGATATGGTGTTGTGGTATATGTTTTGATATGGTTCTTTGATACATGTTTTGATATGGTGTTTTGGTATATGCTTAGATATGGTGTTTGGTATATATTTTTATATATATGATGCAGTATATGTGTTTGGTATATATTTTTGGTATATGTTTTTTGTTATTGTGAATATTTCCCACCATGTTTCCTAAAAGAGAGGTGATAAAGAAGCCTACAATCACAAGTTTTTATAGATTAATGTTTACTGCAACAAAAGAAAGAGATGAAATTATTGGAAACAAGAACAAGATAGAAATACATAGGAGGGACTAAATCCTATGGGTTGGGCCCAAACCCAAGGGTTTCATTCCTCTAGAACTAGCTCAGATGTGACTCAATGACAAACTTCTCATTAGAAAAATATAGATTAACATCTACTGCAACAAAATAAAGAGGTAAAATTATTGGAAACAAGAACAAGACATAAATACATCAGAGGGACTAAAGCCTATGGGTTGGGCCCAAACCCAAGGGTTTCATCCCTTTAGAACTAGATCAGATGTGACTCAATAACAAACTTCTCATTAGAAAAAAATAGTAGTCTCATACATCACATGAAAGCTAACAATAATAAGGTCAAGCCCTGTGCTCAATAGCTACTCCTAACTAAATAAACATTTTGAATTCTAATGAGCCTTTCAACTTGTTTATTTATGAAAAGGAGTAGTTGATAGTAGCTCCCTTGAAAATAGGAGTGATTCCCTCCTTGGTCTTGAAAATTGTGGATCTTGTCCTCCTTGAACTTTTCATGCACTTGGAGCTACTCGGATTTCTATGAATTTGATCTTGAAAGCGAGGAATTGGTGATCTCAAGCTAGGTAAGAGAGCTAAGGAGGTGGACACGCCTCCCTAGATTCCCTCCTAGTTGTTTCCATCAATCCCCTACATAGTAAATGCCTAAAAAATGCTTATTTTTCTAGCAATTTAATCACATTAGGCCACGTACTATGACAAACAGCTTTTACTCTTCTTACTAAACATATTATAACAAAAATTGTGAATTAATGTGAGAAAATGATAGTTTTCTGGGTGGAGGATAATGTAATGAACTTCATGATATACCTATTGACGGGAATCATCATCACCCCACTGCTGAAGGTGTTTCTCATCCTGTGACAAACTTAGTCATCCATATGAAGTTCATTCATGGCCCTAGTGGCCTCACTAACATCCGAAGGCACCTCAGATGCCGTGCCCTCCTATCAATAATAACCTGCATTTTCCTCTATCTCTATCCATAATTTTTGTTCCTATACCTGGTTTCTCTACTATGTTTGAGTCCTATCCATTTTATTTTTAGTCTTTTTGTGATTATTTTATACAATGGAGTTCTTTCTAAGGCATTCCTTAGCCTTTCAAGAGACTGATACTCTGTGATTTGTAGACTATGGGGTAAACCATGCTACCTTCTATGACAAGATTGTAGACTCTCTATTCCTGACATCCTAAAAGTTTCCTCAAACTTTAGAATTGATTGCTTTTGGGTTGCTATGTATTTAGGTGCTAGATCAGAATCAAAGGAGATGAGGTTGTGATTGTTGATGGTAGTTTTAGGGCTTACCAATTCTGCTCTAATGTATAAGGGATCTTTTTCTTCCTTTGTAATCACTTTATTTACCTCTTCGACCCTTATCTCCTCTTGTTTTAACCAAGATGCTAATGCAATGAGTTACATGTCTCTCAATCTTGAATTAGGGTCCCAAAAATTCTGATATGTTAGGATCATATTAGGCATATAAAGCTTAGCTATAAGTTTTTCCCTCTCCTCCATACTTACCTTTTTGCAAAATCAATGAATTTACTATAGTCTTCCAAAGGAAAATACCCATATTTTCGTAGTGCCTTAATTTCAAATTGTAGCCAATTATCCTTGAGGAAAACATAATATGATTTGGATAGATTCCTCCATTGTATGGTCTCCATAGAGAGACTTCCCATAGTGGAAACTTGTGTTTTCATCTCTTGAAGTTGTTCTTTCAGTCTTGTATTTTCTTCCTATAGCTACTCCCTCAGTTTTTGAACACTTAATTCCTTTCCCATTTCATTCATATTTTCCTTCATTAGCCCCACATCTTTTATGTTTTTGGATTTGGCAATCTGCATCCATCTATGCGTCCTTCCTCTTTCCTTTTCGAATTCAAGAAAGAGTAGGATGGAGAACGTTTGGGGTATAATACTACCTCCTTTAATAAACTTGTAGTAGGATTCTAATCTAGGCTATGGATTAGGCTCTTCAAGCTATTGTAGCCATTTTTCATCTGCTTTTGAGGTGGCTTCTCCTTCCAATAGCTCCTTTTTTTGCTCCTGTAACATCCCCTGTTTCTCCTGTAGGTCCTCTTTTTCTGCTTGGTCAAGGGAAACTTGTAACTTGTGTCTCTTCAAGGTCATTGGCCTAGTGGTGGGCCTTCTCTCATATGTCATAGTTGGTTTGTTTTTTCCCTTAGGATAGGTATTTTCCTCAATTTTTCCTTCACTAGGCCCCACTTCTCCCTTTTTATTGGGTGACTCCTCAATAGTGATAGGGATCTTTGAAGGAGGTTCTAGTTTCCCCTCCCTGATCATGGTGCTCTTCATTATTTTGAAATATAGGGGACCTTTCCTTGGTTTCGTCCTTTTGGGATTGACATGCATGCTTAATGTGGCCAATGTGGTAACCACTTCTTGCTCTATATTCTTTGGAGAAAGACTTGTTTGATGACCTTGCTTCTATTTTCCTTGGGGTTTAGAAGTCTTCTTAGGGATTTATTTTTCTTCTACTTGTTTCTCTTCTTCTTCTTCCTTAAGATCTTCTTATTCTTCCTTAAGATATTCTTATTCTTCCTTTGTTCTACCTTCTTATCTTCCTTTGTTCCTACTACTTATTCTTCCTATGTTTTGCTTACTTCTTCTTCCTCTATTCTTCCTGCTTCTTCTTCCTCTGTTTTTCCTTCCCTAACTCTAGTGCTAGAGGCTAGTGTTTCTCTAGATGTGATGGCTTGGGTTTGGATGAAGACCTCCTTTTCCATGTCCACAAAACCAGTCTAGAGTATAGGGTTCTGTAAGTGGCTCAAATCATCCATCACAATTAACTTGATGAGGTCATGGTGGGCTATATGTTGATGCTTTCCTTCCCTTGCCTTCTAGCTCATTTCAATGACTGAGTGTAGGAGGAAATGGGGAACACTAAGACATTGAGGGAGAGAAAATTCTACTTCGAATCATAACTCATTAAGTAACCTAAAATGATAATAATATACCACACTCAATCTCCATCCACAAGATATATATTTGAGGATGTGATAAGCCATGTCATTCTAGGGGTAAGGTAGGATTTATATTCTTACTCCATTCTAATCTTCTATGGGCTTCCTCTTTCTGAAGCAAGAAGTTCTTCCTGGATGTAACACTTACTATCTTCTCCTCCTTGCTCCATCGAACCCATAAGCGTAACGTTATTACTATATTTATGGTTTCAGGACTTAGGAGATTTCAAATCATTTGACAATAGTAGTGGAACTATCACCCCCTTGAGGATGCAGTGCCATGGAAAATTCATGAAGAATATCATAATGATACCCTTTCAACAGTTTAAATAAACCCAACCATTGATGCCTTATAAAAATGTTCACTACAAGAGGGCGTTGGTGAATTTTCTTGGTGTATGTGGACTCTCTTCTATCAAATACTCCCCCAAATTCTTCTACTACCCATTCTTGGTATTACTTAGATGAGGAATTAAATTTTCTTCAGAGCAATCTCAGTGGTAAAACAAATGTTAAACCTCCTTCTTATTAGTGAGGGAGAAGGATGCTAGAATTTATATAAATACAAATTATTTGTCTCTCCCCCTATCTTGCCTTGACACACAGTAATTTCCAACAGGACCTACTGCTTAATTGTCTATTATAGGCTACTAAATTTAGGTAGAATTTCTCATTCAATTGTATGGGAATCAAGGAGGGAGAAAAACACTTACTCCCTTTTATAAAATAACTTTTTATAGGCATTAGGGTTTGAAGAAAATTTTGGATCACTATGGCCTTATCTCACCCTTCAATTCCTCTTGTAGCTTCTTCTTAGCCCTCTTGTAGCAGTTAATACATTCCTGTACTTTTGTCTTGTAGCACCTGTAAATGGAATTCAAAACACTTTGGTTGCACCTTAGGCAAGCTGATAACACTATCTCGTCCTTCATCCAACTATTTTTATAGAAATGAGTGATGGTGCCAATGAAGTCGAGTCTAGTACATAATATTCCCTTAGTGGTAAGACCTCGGAGTGCTTTGATCATGTGGAAAATACACGAGTTTCATTTTTTGAACTATTGTCACCACTCCTTACAATCATTATCCTCTTCCTCATGATTATCACCCCACTTCACATAAGAACCACCTCACTTGATTTGACATTTCCATGTTGCATGGGTGACTAATATTGACTTTAGTTTACTAGTCGAGGGTGGCCAAGTTCACTGACGACCTCCAACCTATTAAAGCTCCTCTCTTGATTATTAACACATTTTGGAATTTTATGCATAAGGAAGAGGTGAGGGTTTTCATACTCATGCCTACCGTTGGATCAAATTGTTGGAGATGGTTGCATGATGGAGTTGGGACTCATAACATCATGATATTGAGGGATTTAATTTCCCTAGCTTGTTTCTGTTCATGCCTACATAATGTGATGATCTTATAATTGATAACCCTTTTGTGTGTGCAGGTGCCTTCCCATTGTTTGAGCTCCTGCTAGTGGAGTAGGTGGTCTACTTCCTAAGTATAATTTTCCTCCTCTCCACTGTAGAGATGGCTCCATGATTCTCTCTATGGGTGAAAACAAAATTCAAGGAGTTATGTTGTGATGGTACAAGAAGATACATGAGGAGTCTCCTTCATGTAGCAGTCACTTAATCCTCCCTTCAAGTTTTTATTTTTCATTTCGGGTTGAGGGGAAGTGATGAAAGGTATAAGAACATAATTAGGATCATGAGGAAGTGGTGTAGGTGATAGAAGAACATAAAACATGGATTTTTTGTGTTTTTTAGATGCGTTATAGAGTGGAATTTCTTAGAGATTTTTTTACTAGATGGAGTGGGTGGGTGATGGGGTTGGTATTGGGGGACACCTATTAGCATTTCCTAGAGAGGGTATGGCCTTTTGGATTATTTTTCCCATTGGATCCTCCTCTTGTAGCATTATAGGCTACTCTTGTAGCATTACATGACCTCCTATATAATTAAAGGTTCCTCCTGTGGCATCACAGTCATAAGGAAAAAATGTAGTCTTTTATTGATTGGACGATAGAGAGAGGTGTGTATGTGAGTGAAGAGTGTGGAAATGAAATGTATAAGTGGAAGAGTGGATGAATGCACTTGTAGATTCTTCTCTATTACCATGATTCTGTCACTATTTAGAGTCCTATGAAAAGAAAATGTTAGCAAAAATGGTGTAAGAATTCCTTCCTTGTATTTCTTTTTTTCTCTTGTCTTTTTTTTTTTTTTTAAGACAATCAGGCTGCCTCTGCAGAGGTTTTCGAAATGCATGGCTTCCCTAAGCACCTCATTGGAGGTTTTCACCTGGGGATCTTTTATTTTTATTTATTTATTTATTTTACTCCTGGGTTACCTCAGAGAGTTTTTCAACTCGGGAGTTGGCCTTAGATGTCTCATGGAGGTTTTCATGAAGGCCTTGTTATTTTTTTTTTAGAAATTTGGTGTATTGAGGGCTATGCATTTCACAATCACATTTAATGCTCGTTGACTGAGTTGAAAAATTATTCCTTGGACAAAGGTTTCTTGTAAAAATTTAACCTATGACCATTGACAAGTAAGGGAATCTCTTCCTCATAAATTGTTATGATTTGGATAGACCCATTCTCATGACACTTCTCTACCAGAGAGGGACCCAACCATCTTGTCATTAAATTCCCCTTAAAATACTTGAATATAGAATCACACATTAGGGCCCAATGTCCTTCTTGAAAATTCATTTTCATGAGGTACTTATCATGCCAAATATTCCTTTGTAGCTAGATTACCTCAGTGTATATGAGAGATTGCATTCTGAATTAATCTAGACAATTGAGTTGAAGAAGCCTTTCTTTTTTTGTCATAGTGAGATTCAAGTCTAACTTAGTTTCCATCCTAAATATGCTATACTCAAATTCAATAGACAACAGGACTTTCTTCCCATACACCAGCTCAAATGGAGTGAATCCAGTGTTCGTCTTCCAAGTGGTGTTGTAGACCTGAGTGGCTTTCACAAGTGTGTCTCCCCAATCTTTTATGTTATTGCTAAAAACCTTGGTAAGAATGTTCTCCAGTGCTCCATTGTTGACTTACACCTACTCATTTTCTTGACGATGATAGGTAGTATATGTGTTTTACTTAATGTGGTGTTGCTTCACAAGATCTTGAATATAAGTTGATTTAAATTGTGCTCCTTGATCAATGAGTATTTCACTTGGAAAACCAAATTTTTAGAAGATGTTCTCCCTCAAAAACTTATCCAACTTCCACTTAGTTGTTTCTTTTACTACTTTTTTTCCAGCCCATTTGGTCAAGTGATTTGTGCATATAATGAAGTACCTTTTTTTCCTTGATGGGGGATCAATAGGTCCACTGAAATCCATGCCCCACATTTCAAATGGCTCTAGAGTCATTTGAGGTTGTAAGGTAATTTCATTCTTGGGTGTTGGCTTACCCATTCTTTAACACTAATCACACCTACTAGTGTACCTCCTTGCATCCTAATGTAAAGTGGGCCAATAATAAGATGATTGTAAAACTTTGAAGGTTGTCTTCTTAGCAGCAAAGTGCCCCCCACAGGGTCCATCATGGCATGTTGAGACGATGTCAAAGGCCTCTTCTTCCCTCACACATCTCCTCAGGATTTGATTTGGACCCAATATGAATAGGTTTCCCCCAATCCAAGTGAATGGGGCACTCTTCTTGACAATATTGCTCTTCTCCCTAGAGGAAAGGTTAGGAGGGAACCTCCCAACAACCAAATAGTTGGCTATATCAGAAAACCAAGGAGAAAGCACTAATATGACAAAGATATGTTCATATAGAAGTCGATCATCTATCATTTCTTCCTTTCTCATAGGTAGGGTTAGTCAAGACAATAAATCAACAACCACATTCTCTTTCCCTAGTTTATCAACAATCGTAAAATCAAATTTCTGCAATAATAACAACCATCTAATTATCCTGGCATTGACATCACTTTTATTCATTAAATACTTAATGGATGCATGATCAGTGTGAACAAAAGTTTGATAACCAGTGATATAATGCCTAAAGTTGTTTAAAGAATGTGCTACAACTAAGAGTTGTTTTTTGGTGAAAGTATAATTCAACTTAGCTCTAGATAGATTCTTACTAATGAAATAGATAACATAAGGCAAGATATCTTCCACTTGTCCTTAGGCAGCCCCTATAGCTCTGTTTGAGGCATGTGTGTGTATATGGAAAGGTAATTCCTAGTTGGGAGCCATAACGATGGGTGCAGTAGTAGCCAATTCTTTTAGTATTTCAAAGGCTTATTGACAGTTTTTTTCCAATAAAAATTTGAATCTTTAGCCAGCAGTCCAAACAAGGGTGAAGCTAGTTTGCTAAAATATTCAATGAGCCTTCTATAATTGCCATATAATCTAAGGAAAATCATGACATCTCTTCTATTTTGAGGGATAGGGACCCTTTTCGTGATGGAAATATTGTTTGGGTCAAATTTATTCATTCCTTGGATACATAATGGCCAAGGAGAGTCCCTGCATTCATAAAAAAATCACAATTCTCAAGGCTCAATGAGAGATTCATTTCAATAATTTTCTTCAAGACTTTGCACAGATTGGAGATAGCTTCCTCGAATCCACGTCCATAAGTAGTGAAATCATTGATGTATATCTCAACAAAGTAATCAAAGAGTGCAAAAAAAATACTTAGAACTTCACTTTCGAAAGTAGCAAAGGTATTTCACAAACCGAATGGAAGAAGTCTATAGGAAAAGCTACTCCAAGGACATGTAAATGTGGTCTTATCTTGGTCTCCAAGGCTGAGCCAGATTTTGTTAAATCCACTAAATGCATCAAGGAAGCAGAAGAATTTATTTCTTGCAAGGCCATCTAAGACTTGGTCAATGAATGGAAAAGGAAAATCGTCCTTCTTTGTATCCTTGTTAAGTTCCCGATAATCAACAAAAATTCTCCACTTCCCATTCTCCTTGGGAACTAAAACAAGAAGGGACACCTGCTCACTTTCTGAAATGGGGTATATGAACCATGCACCTAGTAGCCTTTGTAATTATTCTTTCATGATGTCCTTAAGAGCTCAATTCATCCTTCTATGGGGTTGTCACACATGCTTGCATCCCTCTTTGGTATAAATATGATGAATATAAACTAAAAGATGCACATCTTTCATTTCCTTATAATCCCAAGAAAAAGAATCTAGTCGTTGCCTTAGTATATTGCACATTTTTTTTTCATGTTTGCCTGAGCGAGGGGTTGATATTTAAAGTTATGGATGGGACAAACTCTAAAATATTAACATGTTTTTGGCTTGGGTTAATAGAGCACAAGTTAGTCCAAGGACTACTCCCATATTATTTCATCCGCTCATCAATTGACATGGAAGTGGGAAGTTGGATCTATAATATATGGTAAATAAGGTCATATTCATCAGGTTCCCTCCCTTGTATAACAATATCTAGAGTACAAACTAGGTAGGAGGTTGTGTGGTACAATTCATCCTCTTCCTCATCCTCTAGCCACAAGGATAATTCATCTTCAATAGTGGGCCGAGAAAGAGGATACACGACAAGTTGTTTTGATAAATGTTCATTCTAAATAGTCATGTTCCCAACCCTACAACTAATTTAGGCATCAACAGTGGCCAACCAAAGTTTTCCTAAGGTAAGAGGATATCTATTAAACTTGTTTTTGGGCTGGAGGACTAGGAAATCACTAGGTTACTTCAAGGAATCGATGGAGACCATGACATCCTCAATAATTCCGTCAGGAGATATTGTGGACCTGTCTCCTGTTGAAAAGTGTGCAACAAGAAAAGCTAAAAATAGCACTGCTATAAATAGCCAGAATATAAATAGCAGTTTAGCCATTAGAGATCTTAACTACAATGGGTGAAAAGTGGAAGTGCTAAAAATAGCTTTTCTGAAAATAGCATTTCGAGATCCCTTCTTATTTAAGTTATTCCCTGGACTAAACATAGGAAGTAAAATTCGAATTCCATATTAACAACAGTTTGTAAATTAATTAATTAATTCATCTTGAGTTAATTAGTTAAGGAAAATCAAACTTGAAGTCTATGTGAACACATGCAACAATTTCTCCATTAATTAAGGAATTTATCCATCAGTTAAAGAGATAAGGATGAGTTGTAATATTGAGTTGTAATCAGTTGAATTAGTTTAACTTAGTCAACTCCAATTAGATTGATCTAACAATTTGTTAAATTAATGAGAGTTCAGTTAGTTAATGCTTGCATGCATGTAACTACTGTAATTTAGATAATTGAGTATTCACTCATGGATAACTCATGCATGTCAGTTCAGTCAAAGACCTAGTTGAGATTAGATGGAGGGACAGTGTACTATCAATCGCTAGGATATTACTTGGTGAATATTCCTTGCATGATGAAGGAATATTATTCCTTATGGATTGTGCAATTAGACCTGAGGTTACAGTGAGTGTGATGAGGCCAATTCACACATGTGATATCATTGGACCCCAATCAAAACTGCACAAGGAAATAGGAGGCTTGGAGGGCTTGAGGAAGATATATTCTATGTCTATTGAGTCTGTGAGCTTTATTGTTTGAGTGCAAAGAGACCAGGATAGCTTGAGAGCTAATTCTTTTTGTAACTTGAACAAGATTTCCACTTGTATGATAATACAGAGTTGGGGTTTTAGGCTGGTGCTTTCCCCAGTGATATATCTTCTATGATATGGTTGATTACTTCTCATTCTCAGTTATATATGTTCATGCTTGATGTTGCTCATGTTCGATTAAGATTCCGCTCAATTGTTTGTAGAAGTAGATCAAGTGTTTTGCTTTAGTACATTGCATTACTAGGTGATCTACAGTGGGAAATTTCTACATGGTATCAAAGCAAAGGTGATCAAGAAAGAACAATATACAAGAGGGAGAAGTTTGAAGTTTGGTTTTGAATATTTAATTGAGTTCTTATCACAACTATTTCACCGATGGCGTTCAGTGGTTTAAGACTCGAATATGCCCTTGATGGCAGTTCGAATTATATAGCTTGGAAGGATCGCATGGAGGTAGTATTGGAAGATAACAGCCCTAAGGACTTCATTGATCAAGAAGTCCAGAAGCTGACTGATGCTACTCAACTGGCAGAATGGAAAAAGTGTGTAGCTAGAGCAAGGAGAATCCTCCTGGAGGGAGTTTGAGATCACATTGTCTCGAGCCTCCATGGGAAGGAGATTCTGTTTTTGATGTGGAAAACATTGAAAGATCTTTATCAAAATAGCAGCGATCAAAGGAAGCTGGCACTGAAGGAAAAACTTCACAAGATCAAGTGCAAAAAGGGTGACACAATCTCTACATTCCTGAACAATCTCACCACCTGTAGGGATGAGCTTGCAAGTGTAGGGGTCGTGACCGCTGATGACAACATGGTGAGTCTAGCACTCCTCGGTCTTCCAAAGAGCTAGCATAGCTACCAGGAATCAGTTAATGGAAGAGAGAAACTACTAGATTCAGAACGACTTTGGTCAGACCTAATACAGGAGTAGATAAGGCGGAGCTCCAAGATGGATCTTCATCAAAACAAGATGATGAAGAAAATCTAGCTTTAGTGAGTAAAGCTAAGAAAGGGAAAGGGAAGGCATCCCAATCCAAATCTTCTCATGGTGGGAAGAAGGTTGACAAATCGATGGTGTGATTCTTTCACTGTCATGAGGTGGGCCATTATGCTATGAATTGTCCACAGAAGGAATCCAAGAAGGGTTTCGCAAAGGGATCTGAAGGTGATTCACTAGCTTCACAATTTGAGCTAGATTTCTCGCTTATCGCATGCATGGTTTCATCCATGGTGGGATTTGTTTGGTACCTAGACAGTGGAGCTTCTTTCCACATGTCGGGTGACAAGAATATTTTCAGTGCATTGGAGGAGAAGGATCTCCAGATGCGGATTGAGATGGGCGATGATGGAAAGTACTGTGTCTCAGGTGAAGGTACAGTTGCGTCTCAGAGGAAGCATGGTGCTCCTCTCACCCTATCTATTATTAAATATGTACCAGGTTTGAAAAATAATCTTGTGGCTATTACTATGCTAGAAGGTAAAGGCTATGATGTAGTCTTTAGTAAAGGAAAAGTGTTCCTAAGGCATATCGACACCGTACAAACCAAGCGAATAGGGATTCGAGTAAAGAATCTCTACAAGCTAGAGGTAGATGATTGTGTTGCACTGAGTTCCAAAGCAGAGGTGGTGCAAAGCAAAGATGTTGGTGAGCTACGGCATAGGAGACTGGGCCAATTTCAACATGGGGCCTTGAAGATCATGCAGCAAATTTTTACCGGCTTACCCAAGGGAAAACTAGAGCAAACAGACACATGCAAAGGATGCACCCTGGGTAAGTATGTGAAAGCTTCCTTTCAAGATCGGGATAGTAGAGCTGGAGCAATCCTGGAGCGAGTTCACTCAGATGTATGTGGACCATTGTCTATAGCATCCACCACTAAATAGAGGTACTATGTTATTTTCATTGATGATTTTTCTCGTAGATGTTGGATCTACTTTATGCAAAAGAAGGATCAAACCTTCTTGAGGTTTTATGAGTTTAAAGCCTTTATAGAGAAAGAATCTAGGAAGAAAGTAAAAGCCTTGCATAGTGACAATGGTGGAGAGTATATTTCACAGTAGTTTAAAGACTTATGTACTGCAAAAGGAATTAAACGAGAACTGATGACACCTCATAACCCACAATAGAATGGGGTGGCCGAAAGGAAGAATAGATCTATTGTGGGAGCAACTCAAGCGATGTTGCATGACCAAAGCCTACCACTTCATCTGTGGGCTAAGGCATGTAATACAATAGTGTACCTTCAGAATAGAAGTCCTTATCATGTTTTGGGGATGAAGACACCTATGGAGGATTTTTCAGGGAAGTAACCAGATGTGAGTCACTTCCGTATCTTTGGATCACCAGTTTTCTGTCATGTGACCAAAGATGCTCAGAAGAAGCTAGACCCAACAGCTGAGTTGGGGATACTTGTTGGGCACACAGCCACACCCCACAACTATCATGTGTTTTTTCCTGCCAGTCAAAGGGCCATAGTGCATAGGGATCTGAAGTTCAACAAGCAGAGAGCCATGTGAGTGTGACTTGAGAGGGAGCTCCAATTGCATGGTGATGAGAAACTTTTAGTTCCAAAGGAGGAGGAGCCTCCTGACGATGTGGATCAACCACATGTAGAGGATCCAATAGTAGACACGACCACTGCTGGACAATCTTCCAGAGATGGGCGGAAATGTTTTCAGGAAGCTGACAGATTGATGCAAGATGCAAGAGATAATGTGGGGCAGCCATCCTCTCATCGCAGACAGAGGAGATCTCTCGAGAGATACACTGGATACATGGCCCTAGTTGGGGAGTGTGTAGCGACCGAACCTTCTTCTTTTCAGGAGGCAGTGTAGCAACCAATTTGGGTTGATGCAATGGTAGAAGAGTACGATTCTATAATACGTAATAGTGTGTGGGATGTTGTCCCTAGACCTGCGAACAAGTTAGTGGTTAGTTCCTAATGGCTTTACAAGGTAAAGAAGGCAGCTGATGGCAGTGTTGAGAAACATAAGACAAGGTTTGTTGCCCGAGGTTTTTCATAGGTTGAGGGGATCCAATACGATGAGACCTTTGCTCCCATAGCAAGGTACTCATCTATTAGATTGATGCTAGTTCTATCAGCTCAAATGGGTTGGAAGATCCATCAGATGGATGTGAAGATGGTGTTCCTCAATGGGAAGATTGAGGAAGAGGTATAATTTGAGTAGCCCGAAAGATTTGAGACCTTTGATTGTGAGTCGAATGTCTATCGACTCAAGCGAGCACTATATGGGCTGAAGCAAGCACCCTGTGCTTGGTATACCAGGATCGACAACTATTTCACCAGGTTGGGCTTCACCAAGAGTGAAGCAGATGCGAACCTATACCACATCATGGTAGATGGTAAGCCCTTAATTATTGTACTTTATGTCAATGATCTGATTTTGACAAGTGATGAGCAACTGATACAATCTTGTAAGGAGGACCTTGCAAGAGAGTTCAAGATGAAGGACATGGGCCTCATGCACTACTTTCTAGGCATGGAAGTGTGGATGAAAGATGGGGAAGTATTTGTCTCTCAAGGCAAGTATTCCAATGAGATGCTCAGGCGATTTCACATGGAGAAGTGCAAGCCCATGCAGACTCCTCTAGCTAGGAACTGGAGGATGGAGGATGCTACTTCAGGTGAGGTAGTAGCTGCTATTGTTTATCGGCAGCTGGTGGGTTCACTCATGTATCTGGTGAACACACGCCCGACTTATGCTTTGCGGTGAACCAACTGAGTCAAGCTATGGTTAAGCCTACCAAGCTGTTTTGGAAGGTAGCGAAGCAGGCACTGAGATATCTCAGAGGCACTACACAGTAAGGATTATGGTACAGACGAACAGAGGAATTGAAGTTGCAAGGCTTCATGGATGCAGATTGTGCTGGTAGTCCATCTGATCGGAAGAGAACTTTTGGAGGAATCTTAAACGTTGGTTTAGCTGCAGTTTCTTGGTATAGTAGGAAGTAGAGATCAGCTGCGCTTAGCTTAGCAAAGGCTGAATACATGGCTACCAGTCAGGCAACATGCGAAGCCATTTGGATGCAGAAGGTTCTAGTGGGATTGTTTGGTCAGATGATCGATCATACAGTGATATACTGTGATAATCAGAGTTGCATAAAAATCTTTAAGAATCCAGTGTTTCATGATAGGTCCAAGCATATAGATATTCGTTACCATCATCTACGAGACTATGTGGTGAAGAGGATCATGATGTTGTACTATGTTTCAACCGAGGAGCAGGATGCAGATATTTTGACAAAGGCATTGTCAAAATGCAAGTTCGAGTTCCACAGAGACAAGATTGGGGTTGCTAATAATCCCTTTCTTGTTGAGACGGAGTGTTGAAAAGTGTGCAACAAGAAATACTAAAAATAGAAGATGCTAAAAATAGCAATGCTATAAATCGTCGGGCTATAAATAGTAGTTCAACCATTGGAGATCTTAGCTACAATGGGTGAAAAGTGAAAGTGCTAAAAATAGCTTTTCTAAAAATAGCATTTTGGGATCTCTTCTTATTTAAGTCAGTCCCTAGACTAAACATAGGAATTAAAATTCGAATTTGATATTAATAGTAGTTTGTAAATTAATTAATTAATTCATCTTGAGTTAATTAGTTAAGGAAAATCAAACTGGAAGTCTATGTGAGCACATGCAACAGTTTCTCCATTAATTGAGGAATTTATCCATGAGTTAAAGAGATAAGGATGAGTTGTAATATTGAGTTGTAATCAGTTGACTTAGTTTAACTTAGTCAAGTCTAGTTAGATTAATTTAACAGTTTGTTAAATTAATGAGAGTTCAGTTAATGTTTGCATGCATGTCACTACTGTAATTCAGATAAATGATTATTCACTCATGGATAACTCATGCATGTAAGTTCAATTAGAGACCCAGTTGAGATCAGATGGAGGGACAATGTATTATCAGTTGCTAGGATATTCCTTGGTGAATATTCCTTGCATACAGAAAGAATATTATTCCTTATGGATTGCGCAGTTGAACCTGAGGTTATAATGAGTGTGATGAGGCCAATTCACACATGTGATATCATTGGACTGCAATCAAAATTGCGCAAGGAAATAGGAGGCTTGGAGGGCTTGAGGAAGATATATTCTATGTCTATTAAGTTTGTGAGGTGTATTGTTTGAGTGCAGAGAGATCGGGATAGCTTGAGAGCTAATTATTTTTGTAACTTGAACAATATTTCCACTTATATGATAATACAGAGTTGGGGTTTTACGATGGTGCTTTCCCCACCGATATATCTTCTGTGTTATGGTTGATTTCTTCTCATTCTCAGTTATATCTATTCATGCTTGATGTTGCTCATGTTCGATTAAGCTTCTACTCAATTGTTTGTAGAAGTAGACCAAGTGTTTTTCTTTAGTACATTGCATTACCAGGTGATCTACAATGGGAAATTTCTACATCTCCAAGATGCAACACTATGGTGGTTTTTCTCAGAGCCCCTTGGAGATTGAGATTCAACATGGTTTCCCTATTCATCACATTGGTTTAAGCCCCAAGATCAATCAGGGTATTAAGAACCATAATTCCATCAATGTGCACATCCACTACTTGGCTACCAGGGTCTAGGTATTTTGGGGAGATCACCCTCCCAAGCATCAGGTCTAATAGTTATCTAACAACATTGATAGTGGGGGTATCTCCTCTTCCTCTCCCAGGGCTTTCAAAACATTTTTATTTAATAATATTTTTGTATATGGGAGCATCTTTAATGGCTTGGAGAAGGCGTATCTTGACAAACAAATTCTTCAATTCTCCTAAAAGTTCAAACTCTTATGGGAGTGCTAGTTAGGGTGGTTCAACCTCTCAGGATAGGGTGGTGCATTGACTTAAGGAACACCCTCTTCCTTCTCTTCTTCAATATCTTTAGGTGGAGAAGGTGGGTGATTATTTGGGAGCACCCTCCAAGACCGAAGGCCGATTTCCTAGATCTCCACAACCTAAGAAGGATAGGATATTTTCCCACTATAGACTTGTTGTTCCTTCTGATTGATTCATTTCATATTCGGTTGAGCAGGAATTTGATGTTGCTTAGGTTGGGTATGATGAGCTAGTTGTGGTTAAGATTGGGGTGGAGGAAGTAAAGTAGGAGGCTAGTTTGTTTGAGGCCTCCACCCTTGCGAGAAGTCACCACATTGGGAAGACTGGGGTGGGTATGGTTGAAAATGATGGTTGATAAGATGTGGAGGATATGGAGGTGCATAAGGCCAAGGTGGAGGCATGGACCATGATGGATGACTCATTTTCTACCCTAACTAAGGGAAAAAAAACATAATATACAACCTTCGTACCCTTCCTTCATAGGTAGTGCCCTTTCTGCTTCCCCTTGTTTCCTCTTGATTTGCATAGTATCCATTTGTAAATAAAATGTTTGTAACATTTCAGTCTTGAAATCCTCCAACATATTCCCTATTTCATGCTTGATGGATGTTGTGGAGGGATGGGAACTGACGAAGATTTGGATAGACCTACCCTTCTTCCTAATAATCCTAGAGTAATTCTTGAATACAGTTTTGATATCATCATAAGAAAATTGGTAGATATCTCGTCCAAATAGAATGTTTATGGTTTCCATTACATATTCCCTGATACCTCAAAGAAGAACTATATTGAGTGACCTAGCATCAAGGGTACAATTGGCCCTCCTATAATTGAGTTGAAACCTTTCTTCGTAGTCTTCCAAAGATTCATTAGGTCCAAGGGTCATCGTAAAGACTTCCCCCTTCGTTTCTTTGGACTTACATTAATCCTGGCATTTATCATTGAAGGTTTGTTGCATCTGGGCCTAGGTAGTGATTTTGCCTCCAAGTGGACTCATAAATCAGCATCAGGCTGCATCTTTTTGGGTAGAAGGAAACAACTTCAACTTCTCCTCATCATAGGCACAGTCATAGGTCCTACATACAACAAAAAACTCAAACATGAAGTTGTTAGGATATTTGGAGGTTAGGCCATGGAAATGTGAAAGGGTAACAAGGCTTATATTTTTCATTCTATCCTCTCCATTGCTTTCTATGATAGGGAAGAGATCATTATTCTGGTTTTCATCCATAGCTTGAGTAGGTGAAGTAGGTTATTATTATCTAATAGGCTCTTCAAAAGTTTTAGTTGGATCACCTAAAGATTCTTCTAAGTCCACTATAGTCAAATAGGGAAGTTCGCAACCACCAAAATATAGTTAAGGTTGGTTTTTTGAGGGGGTGGGGGTTTTTGGTATGAATTTTCCTTGGTTATCCCTACTCCTATGAGGCATAAAAGAAGAAAATAAATACATTATTTTTTAACTTTTTCAAGCAATAGGGATGATGAAAAATGGGAAAAATAATGCTTAAGTAGAAACAATGCCTACTTAGACACCTCCCTGGAAATGATGTCAAAAATGGTTGAGCCCTCGTATTGCACCAAGAGTGTTGTAACTCCAAAGGGCTCCTTAACTTAACATATAACCCTAGGTTTTGTACAAACTTAGAGGTGACAGTGCTGTATGCATAGTAGCTTAACTTATACTCATGACACTCCTAGTGATGACATCAGATCAAGGTGTCTAGAGACAATTCCTCCAACTTAACTATAGTGAAAACTCATGAAACTGATTTTAACCAGGAAAGTGAAAATGCCATTCATTCAACTTTTAGATGCTAATTAACATTACATGAGAAAAGGGTCTAATATACTTGAAAAATGAAGCTACTTTATTTTTCACATTTCATCAAATCAATAACCTGATTTCATGTATCATTGGTGTACTTTACAATTTCTTGAAAATGAGACATCTAACTTGTAACATGCTTGTGAATTAAAAACACTATGTCTACTCTTTTTTGTAGTTAAGAAAAGAGGAGGTTGGAGTGGTCTAAGATATTTTCTAGATGATTAGATCACAAGTTGGGGGTCATTATTCATCTTAACCAGGGTAAGGTTGAAGTGGGGAGCAAAATAGGTAGAGGAAAAGGTGCTACAGGTTCGCTACATATAATGCTACAAGAAGGGTTATGAGAGTCTTTTGACGGCGGGGATGGTGTCTTGAGGGTAGGAAGAGATGGATGAAGGTAGGAGGGAGTTAATGAGGTTTACATAAACATAATAACCAAGCCTAGGACGTCTTAGATGCCTGTTCTTCACCAACTTGGATGCCGAGAGTGTCTCTAATTTCCCAAACAAAATTATTGTGGAAACAAAGTTTGAGAGAAGTATGAGAGGTAAAGGAAGAATATGGAAAATTCTAAGTGGAGGTGAAATATGTGGCCACCCCTGCAAGTCAACACAACCCTGCAACTAGCACACTACATGCTATAAATGGTCAATAACATAGTGACATAAATTTTCATGGATAATATGAGTTAAATTTGACTACAATCTTATTCTATTTCACAATGTTACTCTAATCATTGAACTAACTCCTAGGTTGGAGAAACTAAATATGAAAATTTATAACTAACATATATTTATTTCCAACAAATCATAAACACATGTTTTTGGATAGAGATTGTGAAGCTTTCTCGTCACTTTTCCCAAAAGAGAGGTGATAAGGAAGCTTGCAATCACAATTTTTTATAGCTTAACATCTACTACAACAAAAGAAAGACATGAAATGCTTGGAAACAAGAACGAAAAAAAAATATAGAAGAGGGAATAAAGCCTCTGGGTTGGGCCCTAACCCAAGGGTTTCATCCCTCTAGAACTAGCTCAAATTACCTTAATAACAAACTTCTCATTCGCATTAAATAGTAGTTTCATACATGACATGAAACTTAAAAATAATAAGGTCAAGTCTCGGGCTAAATAACTACTCCTAGCTGAATAAAAAATTTGAACCCTAATGAGCCTTTCAACTTGTTTATTTATATAGAAGGGTAGATGATAGCATCTCCCTTGAAAATAGGAGTGATTCCCTCCTTGATCTAGAAAATTATGGATCTTTTCCTCCTTCAGCTTCTCATGCACTTGGAGTTACTGGGTTGTCAGTGAATTTGAGCTTGTAAGTGAGGATTTTTCGAGATCTCATGCCAAGTTAGATAGTTAAGAAGGTGGACAAGCCTTTGTAGAATACCTCCTGGTTGTCTCCATCAAGCCCCTGCATAGTAAATGCCGCAAAAATACTTCTTTTTCCTCCAATTTGATCATATTAGGCCACATACTATGAAAAACACCTTTTACTCCTCTTACTAAGCATATTATAACACAAAATGTGAATTAATGTGAGAAAAGTATAGTTTTAAGGCTGGGGGATACCATAATGAGCTTCAATATATACCTATTGATGGGACTCGTCATTACTTACATCTGGTTGAACTTGCTTATAGTAAAAACTATTAGGAATTTCTTAAAAATTGTCCCTTTGAAGTAATTTATAGATAAAAAAGTCATACTCCATTAAGTTGGTGTCCAATAAAGGGAAAACTATTTTTGGGATCTAATATCTTAAGATATATGGAGTAGTTGGTCAGAAAGGTAAGAAAAAAACATAAAAACAACTCAAGATAGACATTAAAATTATGTAGATCAGAAAAGGATTCATCAGGAGCATAATGTGGTGAAACATGTTTATATCAAATTCATACCAAAGAGGAGAATATTGAGTTTGGGAATCTGTGCTAAGTTGCAACATAAGTTCTGTGGGCCTTTTGATATATTAGCCAAAGAAGGTGTAGTGGCCTACCATAGGAGTAGTGGTCTGCTAGCTAGCACTAACAACCCACACAAAATTGCATAATATATTTCATTATCAATTTTAAAAATATATATCCATGATCCAACTTATATCATTGATTGAAATGTCACACAAGTTGAACCAGAAGGCATGTTCCTAGTTGAGTCTTTGTGAATTCATGCAGGAGGGAAAATTTACTCCTGAATCGAGCCATCATCCATCTTAAAGTGCAATGGAAGCAATTTGGTCCTAAGGAGGCCACTTGATGTATGAAAGAGAAAATATGAGAATCATTTCCTTCAATTTTCTAGAACTGATTAATGTTAAGGAAACAGTGAGGATGGTGTTCGAATTAAGGGGAGTGGAAATTTAACACCCCTATTGCAATTGTCCTTTCAAAACTATGAATTGATATTTGTTTGTAAATATTTTATGTTAGAGAGACTAGACATGGGGCCAAGACTAAATTTAGAAATTTGAAATGACAATTGTAAATATTTGTGTGCAATAATAAATAAAATATTACTTTTTTAAAAATATTATGGAAAATATTTGGTGTCATGCAAGTGGAGCAATTATCTCAGGTAGTCATGATAGAAGAGTTTAGGAGAACTAGGTATGGTAAGGGCTTAGAGTGGAATGAGTGGTGACAAGGTCAGTGGGGCAAGATGTGGACATGATGTAATGCATAGGTAAAGTCAATTGAGCGGACGATGGGTGTGATGCAATATGTAGGTTGACTCGATCGAGACGAGGATGGGAGAACATGGTGAGATAGAGCATCAACTCAACTCAATGAAATGTTGAGTTGAGAAGTGGAGGATCTGTGAACATGGTGAGATGGAGCATTGACTCAATGAAATGAAATGTTGAGTTGAGAAGTAAAGACATCGACTAGATAAGGTGTTGTTCCCCAATCAAATGAAACTTTGGTTCGCAAAGGTGCGACCAAAGGGTATTGATAGATGAAGGAATTGGAACAAAGGACCAAGTAGTGTTCGACTAGTAAGTAAGATAAATTTAGGTGGAGAAACCTAGCTAGACTTCGCAATAAGGTAGATGATGGAGTTGGTATGATTGTGGCTACATCCCACAAGAGGGTTGCACATGCAGGCCAATGTTTCATGATTATTCCATGTGATGTTCCATCTCCATAGATAACATAGTTGGTCCACACATAATAGAGTTCCTCGAGCACACATGAGATAAAGTTTGGTGTTTTAGAAATTCATCTAAATATTGAATATTAGCATTCAACATGAATTGTCGTGTTTGGTGGCTGAGTGAAATTTAAGGTTTCGGCATAATGAAAATCAAGGTTTTCATGGGCTTGATTTCGGTTGTTATAGATTTGGTGTATGGAATTTGAGATTCAGGTGAGACAAATTTGGGAGATAGGACATGATGAATTTTCATCTTTTCTCCCTAGCAAATTTTGAGGTTGGGGCAAGAAAAAAATTTAGGGTTCAACAAAAATTCGAAGTTATGTTGTAAATTTTGGGTTCATCCCATGTTTGGTGGTTTGACTAAGAGAGGCCATGTAAACTTTTTGGCATAAGTTGATATTATTCTAAGTTGATGTGTTGTGATTTTAATCGTTGAAAATCATTCAAGTATTAGGTTAATGAACGATCTCATCATATTGTATTATTTACATGTATCTTTATATTTCATGATGTGAGAAGATTGCAATTTGTATGTTTGATATTTTGGTTAAGTAAACACATTTGTTTAAGAAAAAATGGAGTATGCTTAGTGCAAGTTTAAGTGATTAGGTCATTAGGAAGAAAGAGCATAGCTATCCACCTATACACAAAGAATTTGTAGGTTTTCTAAGGGCCTGTCAATGAATAGATGTGACACAAAGACATAAAAATGTTCTTGGCAAATTAGTTGTATGTAAAAATTAAAATATAATTATTTTATATTTTATAATGAACCAATTAGATAAATCTGAGCACCAAAAAAAGCTCTTTAGATAAATCAATTCCTTAAACCTCAACTAAGTGTGATCTCACCCTTCACACACTCGGGGCCACCACTCCAATGGGTGGCACAAAAAAACTATGTTCTTAGCTTCATAAATAAGTGGGCATAAACTTTTCCATGAATCATATTACTCACAGGGAAACAACAACTACATTTGCAAATACCCAAAATTGGAATAACGAAACACAATGATTGTTCCCTCTTCATATGTTCCTCATAACTCCACAACTCCTAGGGGTGGAAAAATGTCTACAAGAAAAAAGTAAAAAATTATTTGGAAAGAAGCATAATCATTCCAATTAAATGTATAGGTTATCTCAAATTTTAGGGTTCTAATCTTATGAGTTGGGATTTGGTTATAAGTTTAGATTTGTTTTTGGTTGATTTTGTGAGATTAAGATGAATCCAAATCCATTATTTTTCACATAATATTAGATTATTTTGAATCTAAATCTTTCTTTTTTTTTTTTAATTAAAATTTATATTAAATTTAAAAATTAGTAAAATATTTGAATAAAAATAAGGCATATCAATGTTGTTGTAATAAATTTAACATTTTTAAAATATTAAAGCATATCAAATTACTAACATTTTTAAAAAACAATATATACAAACAACCGTCGTTACATACGACAAATATACCATACAATCCGAAACGTGGTTACATATTAAATACATACCTTACAAGCTTCACATTTTTGTTTTTTGTGTTATGCCGTTAGCCTCTGTATTTCTGGTTGGTGGTAAATGATTTCTAGGTTATCGATGGTAGGGCCACATCGGTCGTTATGTACGTAGATGATTACCTTTGTGTTGTAAAACAAAGTGAGGTGCTTCATACAGAATAATTGAAAAAAGGACATGAATTTGCATCAAAGGTTTTATTGGTCTGAACGAGGTTGAGTACCAGCTATCAATCGTATAAAATCTAAGTTAATTATGATTATAAACTTTAAATTTTAAGCCGGGAAAAAAAATATTTCCGATTGAGAAATTAATGTAGGAGAGAGTTGATAGTGGAAGCTACAGTTTTTTTTTTTCCAATTGAACTTTCCAATTTTATAAAAAAGTAGAATCCAGTTTTATAAAAAATTGTAAAATCCCAACAGCAAGTGAAAACAGATTATTTGGAGGGTGATTATTTGGGAGCACCCTCCAAGACCGAAGGCTGATTTCTTGGATTTCCACAACATAAAAAGGATAGGATCTTTTCCCACTATAGACCTATTGTTCCTTCTCATTGTTTGATTTCATATTCGGTTGAGCAGGAATTTGAGGTTGCTTAGGTGGGGTATGATGAGCTAGTTGTGGTTAAGATTGGGGTGGAGGAAGTAGAGCAGGAGGCTGGTTTGTTTGAGGCCTCCCCCCTTGCGAGTAGTCGCCACATTGGGAAGATTGGGGTGGATATGGCTAAAAATGATGGTTGATAGGATGTGGAGGATATGGAGGTGCATAAGGCCAAGGAGGAGGCATGGACCATGATGGATGACTCATTTTCTACCCTAACTAAGGGAAAAAAAACATAATATACAACCTTCATACCCTTCCTTCATAGCTAGTGCCCTTTCTGCTTCCTCTTGTTTCCTTTTGATTTGCATAGTATCCATTTGTAAATAAAAGGTTTGTAACATTTCAGTGTTGAAATCCTCCAACATATTCCCTATTTCATGCTTGATGGATGTTGTGGAGGGAGAGGAACTGACAAAGATTTGGATAGACCTACCCTTCTTCCTAATAATCCTAGAGTAATTCTTGAATACAGTTTTGATATCATCATAAGGAAATTGGTAGATATCTCCTCCAAATAGAATGTTTATTGTTTCCATTACATATTCCCTGATACCTCAAAGAAGAACTATATTGAGTGACCTAGCATCAAGGGTACCATTGGCCCTCCTATAATTGAGTTGAAACCTGTCTTCGTAGTCTTCCAAAGATTCATTAGGTCCAAGGGTCATCTTAAAGATTTCCCCCTTTGTTTCTTTGGACTTACACTCATCCTGGTATTTATCATTGAAGTTTTGTTGCATCTGGGCCTAGGTAGTGATTTTGCCTCCAAGTAGACTCATAAACCAGCATAAGGCTGCATCTTTTTGGGTAGAAGGAAACAACTTCAACTTCTGCTCATCATAGGCATAGTCATAGGTCTTACATACAACAACAAACTCAAACATGAAGGTGTTAGGATATTTCGAGGCCAGGGCATGGAAATGTGAAAGGGTAACAAGGCTTATATTTTTCATTCTAGCCTCTCCATTGCTTTCTATGATAGGGAAGAGATCATTGTTCTGGTTTTCATCCATAGCTTGAGTAGGTGAAATAGGTTATTATTATCTAATAGGCTCTTCAAAAGTTTTAGTTAGATCACCTAAATATTCTTCTAAGTCCGCTATAGTCAAAGAGGGAAGTTCACAGCCACCAAAATGGAGTTAATGTTGGTTTTTTGAGGGGGTGGGGCTTTTTGCTATGAATTTTCCTTGGTTATCCCTACTCCTATGAGGCATAAAAGAAGAAAATAAATACATTTTTCACTTTTTCAAGCAATAGGAATGATGAAAAATGGAAAAAATAATGCTTAAGTAGAAACAATGCCTACTTAGAAACCTCGCTGGAAATGATGTCAAAAATTGTTGAGGCCTCGTATTGCACCAAGAGTGTTGTAACTCCCAAGGGCTCCTTAACTTAATATATAACCCTAGGTTTTATACAAACTTAGAGGTGACAGTGTTGTATGCATAGTAGCTTAACTTATACTCATGACACTGTTAGTCATGACATCAGATCAAGGTGTCCAGAGACAATTCCTCCAACTTACCTATAGTGAAAACTCTTGATGAAACTGATTTTAACCAGGAAAATGAAAATGCCATTCATTCAACTTTTAGATGCTAATTAACATTACATGAGAAAAGGGTCTAATCTACTTGAAAAATGAAGCTACTTTATTTTTCACATTTCATCAAATCAATAGCCTGATTTCATGTATTATTGGTGTACTTTACAATTTCTTGAAAATGAGAAATCTAACTTGTAACATGCTTGTGAATTAAAAACACTAAGTCTACTCTGTTTTGTAGTTAAGAAAAGAGGAGGTTGGAGTGGTCTAAGAGATTTTCTAGATGATCAAGTCACAAGTTGGGGGTCATTATTCATCTTAACGAGGCTAAGGTTGAAGTGGGGAGCAAAATAGGTAGAGGAAAAGGTGCTACAGGTTGGCTACATATAATGCTACATATAATGCTACATATAATATAGACGGCGGGGATGGTATCTTGAGGGTAGGAAGAGATGGATGAAGGTAGGAGGGAGGTAATGAGGTTTACATAAACATAATAACTAAGCTTAGGACCTCTTAGATGCCTATTCTTCACCAAGTTGGATGCCGAGAGTGTCTCTAATTTCCCAAACAAAATTATTATGGAAACAAAGTTTGAGAGAAGCATGAGAGGTAAAGGGAGAATATGGAAAATTCTAAGTGGAGGTGAAATATGTGGCCACCCGTACAAGTCAACACAACCCTGCAACTAGCCCACTACATGCTATAAATGGTCAATAAAATAGTGACATAAATTTTCATGGATAATATGAGTTAAATTTGACTAGAATCTTATTCTATTTCACAATGCTACTCTAATCATTGAACTAACTCCTAGGTTGGAGAAAGTAAATATGAAAATTTATAACTAACATCCATGTATTTCCAACAAATCATAAACAAATATTTTTGGATTGAGATTGTGAAGCTTTCTCGTCACTTTTCCCAAAAGAGAGGTGATAAGGAAGCTTGCAATCACAATTTTTTATAGCTTAACATCTACTACAACAAAAGAAAGACACGAAATGCTTGGAAACAAGAACGACACAAAAACATAGAAGAGGGACTAAAGCCTCTGGGTTGGGCCGTAACCCAAGGGTTTCATCCCTCTAGAATTAGCTCAGATGTACCTTAATAACAAACTTCTCATTAGCATTAAATAGTAGTTTCATACATGACATGAAATTTAAAAATAATAAGGTCAAGTCCCGAGCTAAATAACTACTCCTAGCTAAATAAAAAATTTGAATCCTAATGAGCCTTTCAGCTTGTTTATTTATATAGAAGGGTAGATGATAACATCTCCCTTGAAAATAGGAGTGATTCCCTCCTTGATCTAGAAAATTGTGGATCTTTTCCACCTTGAGCTTCTCATGCACTTGGATTTACTGGGTTGTCAATGAATTTGAGCTTGTGAGTGAGGATTTTTCGAGATCTCATGCCAAGTGAGACAGTTAAGAAGGTGGACAAGCCTTTGTAGATTACCTCCTGGTTGTCTCCATCAAGCCCCTACATAGTAAGTGCCTCAAAAATACTTCTTTTTCCTCCAATTTAATCATATTAGGCCACATACTATAACAAACACCTTTTACTCCTCTTACTAAGCATATTATAACACAAAATGTGAATTAATGTGAGAAAAGTATAGTTTTAAGGCTGGAGGATACCATAATGAGCTTCAATATATACCTATTGATGGGACTCATCATTACTTACATCTCGTTGAACTTGCTTATAATAAAAACTATTAGGAATTTCTTAAAAAATGTCCCTTTGAAGTAATTTATAGATAAAAAAGTCATACTCCATTAAGTTGGTGTCCAATAAAGGAAAAACTATTTTTGGGATCTAATATCTTAAGATATATGGAGTAGTTGGTCAGAAAGGTAAGAAAAAAACATAAAAACAACTCAATATAGACATTAAAATTATGTAGATCAGAAAAGGATTCATCAGGAGTATAATGTGGGGAAACATGTTTATATCAAATTCATACCAAAGAGGAGAATATTGAGTCTGGGAATCTGTGCCAAGTTGCAACATAAGTTCTGTGGCCGTTTTGATATATTAGCCAAAGTAGGTGTAATGGCCTGCCATAGGAGTAGTGGTCTGCTAGCTAGCACTAACAACCCACACAAAATTGCATAATATATTTCATTTATCAATTTTAAAAATATATATCCATGATCCAACTTATATCATTGATTGAAATGTCGCACAAGTTGAACCAGAAGGCATGTTCCTAGTTGAGTCTTTGTGAATTCATGCAAGAGGGAAAATTTACTCCTGAATCGAGCCATCATCCATCTTAAAGTGCAATGGAAGCAGTTTAGTTCTAAGGAGGCCACTTGATGTATGAAAGAGAAAATATGAGAATCATTTCCTTCACTTTCCTAGAACTGATTAATGTCAAGGAAACACTGAGGATGGTGTTCGAATTAAGGGGACGGGAAATTTAACACCCCTATTGCAATTGTTCTTTCAAAACTATGAATTGATATTTGTTTGTAAATATTTTATGTTAGAGAGACTAGACATGGGACCAAGACTAAATTTAGACATTTGAAATGACAATTGTAAATATTTGTGTGCAATAATAAATAAAATATTACTTTTTTAAAAATATTATGTAAAATATTTGGTGTCATGCAAGTGGAGCAATTATCTCAGGTAGTCATGATAGAAGAGTTTAGGAGAACTAGGTAAGGTAAGGGCTTAGAGTGGAAGGAGTGGTGACAAGGTTGATGGGGCAAGATGTTGACATGATGTAATGCATAGGTAAAGTCAATTCAGCGGACGATGGGTGTGATGCAATATGTAGGTTGACTCGATCGAGACAGGGATGGGCGAATATGGTGAGATAGAGCATCAACTCAACTCAATGAAATGTTGAGTTGAGAAGTGGAGGATGTGTGAAGATGGTGAGATGGAGCATTGACTCAATGAAATGAAATGTTGAGTTGAGAAGTAAAGACATCGACTAGATGAGGTATTGTTCCCCAATCAAATGAAACTCTGGTTTGCAAAAGTGCGACTGAAGGGTATTAATAGATGAAGGAATTGAAACAAAGGACCAAGCAGTGTTCGAATAGTAAGTAAGATAAAATTTAGGTGGAGAAACCCAGCTAGACTCCACAATAAGGTAGATGATGGAGTTGGTATGATTGTGGCTACATCCCACAAGAGGGTTCCACATGCAAGCCAATGTTTCATGATTATTCCATGTGATGTGCCATCTCCATAGATAACATAGTTGGTCCACACATAATAGAGTTCCTCGAGAACACATGAGATAAAGTTTGGTGTTTTAGAAATTCATCTAAATATTGAATACTAGCATTCAACATGAATTGTCGTGTTTGGTGGCTGAGTTAAATTTAAGGTTTTGGCATAATGAAAATCAAGGTTTTCATGGGCTTGATTTTGGTTGTTCTAGATTTGGTGTATGGAATTTGAGGTTCAGGTGAGACAAATTTTGGAAATAGGACATGATGAATTTTCATCTTTTGCCCGTAGCAAATTTTGAGGTTGGGGCAAGAAAAAAATTTAGGGTTCAACAAAAATTCGAAGTTATGTTGTAAATTTTGGGTTCATCCCATGTTTGGTGGTTTGACTAAGAGAGGCCATGTAAACTTTTTGGCATAAGTTGATATTATTCTAAGTTGATGTGTTGTGATTTTAATCGTTGAAAATCATTCAAGTATTAGGTTAATGAACGACCTCATCATATTGTATTATGTACATGTATCTTTATATTTCATGATGTGAGAAGATTGCAATTTGTATGTTTGATATTTTGGTTAAGTAAACACATCTGTTTAAGAAAAAATGGAGTATGCTTAGTGCAAGTTTAAGTGATTAGGTCATTAGGAAGAAAGAGCATAGCTATCCACCTATACACAAAGAATTTGTAGATTTTCTAAGGGCCTGTCAATGAATAGATGTGACACAAAGACATAAAAATGTTCTTGTCAAATTAGTTGTCTGTAAAAATTAAAATATAATTATTTTATATTTTATAATGAACCAATTAGATAAATCTCAGCACCAAAAAAAAGCTCTTTAGATAAATCAATTCCTTAAACCTCAACTAAGTGTCATCTCACCCTTCACACATTCAGGGCCACCACTCCAATGGGTGGCACAAAAAACTATGTTCTTAGCTTCATAAATAAGTGGGCATAAACTTTTCCATGAATCATATTACTCACATGGAAACAACTACATTTGCAGATACCCAATATTGGAATAATTAAACACAATGATTGTTCCCTCTTCATATGTTCCTCATAACTCCACAACTCCTAGGGGTGGAAAAATGTCTACAAGAAAAAAGTAAAAAATTATTTGGAAAGAAGCATTATCATTCCAATTAAATGTATAAGTTATCTCAAATTTTAGGGTTCTAATCTTGTGAGTTGGGATTTGGTTATAAGTTTATATTTGTTTTTGGTTGATTTTGTGAGATTAAGATGAATCCAAATCCATTATTTTCACATAATATTATATTATCTTGACTCTAAATCTATTTTTTTTATTTTTTATTTTAATTAAAAATTTGTATTTAACTTTAAAATTAGTTTATAATATTTTGAATGAAAAATAAGACATATCAATATTGTTGTAATAAATTTAACATTTTTAAAATATTAAAACATATCAAATTACTAACATTTTTAAAAAACAATATATACAAACAACCGTCGTTACATTCGACAAATATACCATACAATCTGAAACGTGGTTACATATTAAATACATACCTTACAAGCTTCACATTTTTGTTTTTTGTGTTATGCCGTTAGCCTCTGTATTTATGGTTGGTGGTAAATGATTTCTAGGTTATCGATGGTATGGCCGCATCGGTCGTTATGTATGTAGATGATTACCTTTGTGTTGTAAAACAAAGTGAGGTGCTTCATACAGAATAATTGAAAAAAGGACATGAATTTGCATCAAAGGTTTTATTGGTCTGAACGAGGTTGAGTACCAGCTATCAATCGTATAAAATCTAAATTAATTATGATTATAAACATTAAATTTTAAGCCTGGAAAAAAATCTTTCCGATTGAGAAATTAATGTAGGAGAGAGTTGAGAGTGGAAGCTTATGGCAGTTTATGGCTTTTTTTTTTTTTTTTTCCAATTGAACTTTCCAATTTTATAAAAAAGTAGAATCCAGTTTTATAAAAAATTGTAAAATCCCAAGAGCAAGTGAAAACAGATTTTAGGGCTCTGGAAAAGTCAGTATTTCAGCTATGAATGTAAAGCTGATATATATCTATCTATATATCTATATATATATATATATATATATATATATCACACACTTGGATCTGGAACTTACATATATATATATAGGCTGGTAAAGTCTGTAATTGAAACACTACGCAGGATAAGATTACATGATGCCTGAAAGAGCGGAAACTGTGGTTTAAAAGAGGACATAATATCATTTTTTTTTTTAACCATTGGTGAATCGGTAACTGCAGGCTTCATCTAGGGGAGACCTAGGATCAAACCTCATAGTTGCCACTATAACACCAAGAGCATAACCAACCACCTGCAAGTTGGGTATACTAAGTTCCTATGATTTTAGCAAGAGCAGACTCACGGGAAAGGGGAATCCGCCCCTCTAGCCACCACCACAGCAGGTCATTGTACTCAATGAGGTTTGAACTTCGGTCTCCCCGGGCTTCGCCCATGTGCCTTACCGTCAAACCACACATCACTGTACAAAAGAGGACATAATATCATCAAAACTGATTTTTCCATCTTTTCACGGGTAGTTCTATTGAGTTCTTCACAATAAATAATAATAAACAAGGTCAAGTTATATTTAGAGAGATTTTTTTTATAAGTTGTCAGTATGTAGATATGTTGGATATTGATATTGAAAGGTTTTTTGCATTTTTTTTTTTTCTCAAATTATTTTTATGTTTCTTTTGCTGAAGTTAAAAGACTAGACAGTTATTAATTCTATTTGGATATTTGTACCAAATCCTAAACCAACTCTGAAATACAAAGCTTTTCCTCCTGTCACTATGATCATGCCTCCACTCCCAACAACATAGTTTGGTGTTGCAACACCCAAAGCCCAATCAGACTATCCTAGAGCAGGCTTGGAAATTAGATTCTTCTCAGATTTGCCAGGAATTGAAACTGAAACTACTCACTGTAATGAGATACAATCTTGACAGTGAGATGAAGGATATTCAGACTTACATATTTTAAGATTATCTTATTCCTTTGAATCCAAATACCCTATACCATTTTTTGAATCCATACACCCCTTGTCACAAAGATGGGAAGAGACAAATGTTGCTCTTATTATCACAAATTAGGTATGTCATGATATAAGATTTTTGCTAAATTGTTTAGAGTTGGAAATAGAACCAGTATAGATTCATTTTACATGACTTTTTTTTATAAATCTTATCAATTTTTTAATTGTAAATTTCAACTTTAATAACAAAGTAACAGAATTACAATCATACTAAACTGTAAAATAAATGATTAAACTCAACCAATTAAAGTAACAGAATTACAATCATACTAAACTGTAAAATAAATGATTAAACTCAACCAATTAAATATAAGTGGTGACGGGACCCATAAAAAAATAACAAGAACGAGGCTGATGGCCCACTCGGCCTGGCTAACAGTGCCCCCGATTATAAAACCCTAATGTCAAACCAGATTTGAAAAGCCCACTATTCTAAATAAATACGGCCCCCGTTTTCTGGTGCCAAATAAATAAGCAACTTTTGTTTTGTTCTTCGCCATTATTATTTTTAATCTGCTTAACGTGTTTTTCATTTTGCTGTTGTTCAGAAAAATAAGACCCGTGGGCGAAGTCCCTTGGATCGGTTTGAAGCTTATTATTTTTTGAGAATCGAATCCGGCTTTGATTGGGCTCATATTGGAGGTAGAGTCGGTCTGAAATGATCGGTTCAACTCACAGTGAGACAGTCCTCCGGTTAAACACCTTAAAATTAAAAAATAAAAATAAAATCGATGTGAAAATTTAACTCCAGAAGCTGATAACTATGCAAATGATAATTCATTCGACTAGGCTCCATTATAATTAAAGACCATGGTAGATCCATTATCATTTCAGTATTTCATCCAGCACGGAGAAAGGATTTAATTTATTAAGTTGCAAGTTTCTTTTAAATTTATGTCCGCTACAATTCCGTTTAATTTATAATAATATGATATTAAATCGTTTTTAGTTTATAATGATTATGGGTAAAAAAATTAATAAAATTTATTTCTTTTTAAAAAAAAAAAAAATAGAATTCATAAATAGATTTTATAATTGTTTTCATAAATATTTTTTTAGAAAGGGAGGGGCTAGTTCCCGGGAGAAGCGTAATAGGGTCCTCTTTTAATTACAATATACTCTCAGACTGAGCTGACAAATCATCAAATCATACATACAAATGCTGTAAACAGTCGGCATATCGAGCAAGGACAGAATACGCTGCAGCACTGGGGCGCAACTCAGCACGCAGCTCAGCAGGATTTGAACCCGGCCGGAGAGCGTGCAAACCGACCGCCCCGATACAAATATATATATATA
>APFE030058519.1:184189-229385 GCA_000404065.3 Pinus taeda
ACAAATAGCATCCTGCAACTCATAGACCATGATCCATATGTATAAAAATAGACTTTGCGCCAAAAATAGCCTGCGGGCACACTTAGTGAAGGCGACTTCTTTTCACTAAGCTCCATCATCTTGTTGCATTTTCAACAATGCCCACTTGTTGCAAACACAATTATGGATACAAAATTTTCTTGCTCGTTCCTCAGATAGTTAACCTTTGCTAGGGAATAAGATTGTTCGCTTGGAGTCCCAGCAGAATCTAAGGGGGTTGACTTTCCTGAAACTACCTCTCAATGCTCTGTATTCTCTTATTTGACGAGATGAATCTTTGGATCGATTTCCTTCCTTAGGATGCCTCCAACTGTGGATGGAATTCTTAGAAACTATGGATTTTCATACAAATCTCATTGGGGTGCATTTTTATTTACCACACGCAAAAAAGCTCAAATCATACTCAAAGATCCCTATAGAAACCCCATTCCCCAATCCCAATACCCTAAAAATCCCGAGAGAAAAGTGCACACACTAGCATTAAAAAAAAATAAAAATAAATAAATAAACAAAAAATAAAAATAAATAAATAAAGATCAACAATGGAAAATTTGTATACACCACTCTGAATCTTGCGTTCTTAGAATTAACCCTAAAGATTGGACCCTTACTTTTCTTTTTTGCCTATCCTCCTCCAAACGTCAATGTATCCCGTTGTATTACCAAACCTAGTTGCAGCTAAATCAATTACCTAATTTCTGTGAAATACTTCTAGTGCCATGGAATAATCCTTGTTTCTCATCTCCTTGTCGATGCCAGAAAGATTTGATTCATGTGTTCTTTGATCTGAAACAGGAAAACAACAAATTACAAATATAACCATAAATACGAAGATACAATAGAAATAACACTTCATTTCATTAATATAAAATACTGAAATATGCTTACAAACATAATGGAAATAAGGCTATGTCTGGTAATGGTAGTTTATCTCTGAGAAAATATGTGGCGGCCACATGCCTCTGAACTATGTTACAATGAGGCTTGAAAACCCTAAACATCCAAAACCCTAACCCTAGGAGATGAAGCGCCAAAACTATGGAGCCCATTTGGGTAAATTGGTACACCAATTTCCCGAGGTTGTAATTTTGGATACGATATTTGTTTAACATGCAGAATATCTCGTTAGAAAAATCTATTTGAGGACTACAACGTCCGACTGACCAACACTAATCAAACACTCTTGTTGGCCCCAATTTTCCAAAAAAAAACATCTTTTAGGGCCTCAAAATGGCTCTGGAGATTTAGGACCTGAAAAACCACCAAAAACAGTAAATTATGCTACAATTAAGGAAACTAAAAAAACTGAAAGAGAGACTGGTGGGGGTCCCAGTGGAATAGGCGGGTGGCCACCAAAATCTACCAGGATCATTCGTTTATGCCCACTTGTTGTAACCACAATTATGGCTAAGAATTTTTCTACTCATTCCTCAAATGGTTCACCCTTGCTAGGGAATGAGACAGTGTCGTTGGGGCCCCAACAAAATATGAGGGGATGGAATTTCCTAAAACTACCTCTAGATGCTACATATTCTATCTTCTCTAACCAACTGAATCTCTAGATCCCTTTCCTTCCTTAGGATCCCTCCAACTGCAAATGGAATTCTTAGACACTTGCGAGGAGCAACCCCTTTTGGAAAGGGGTAGACATTTTGAAGGTGACCATCCTGTTGGAAATTCCTACATTGGCAAGTTATATTTTGATAGTCCAGGGGGTTGAGAAAACACACTTTCGAACCACTTGAGCTCTATTTTATCTGGAATACCTTTGTTTAAATTAATTTCGACACATATGCAGACATAGGTGAAAGTCACTTTAGATATCCTTTCCCCGCCAACTTTAAAAAATCATCCAATTAAATTGCCCACTTTTTCTAAGAGGTAAGGATGGGTAGCGTTAATGGGAAACTAGGCCAACCTTACCCATACTGGTGTAGTCATTGCTGCCATAGTAAGAGGACTGAAGCCTAGGAATCGCAACTTCACTAAGAGACCAACTTGTCGCCAAAACCATGGACCTTGGTCAAGGATATACTACTTATCCTAGAGGCATTTGAAGACCACCACAAAGAATCCATTTGAACAAAATATGAACTCGAGATTCTGAGTCCATTTCTGATAAACCCATTTCCTTAGGGAAATTGATGAGGGCTAAAATCTGTGGAAATGACATATGCTTTCCTTTCCTAAATATTTTGTAGTCTTTATATTAGTACCAAAATTTGTCACTTCAAGGCATGGAGTTTCCATGGAATGTTCAACCAAAAATGACTGGCTTGACAGATCCTTTAAATTCGAAGAGCTAAATCCAAGTTTGAGTGCATCCTTAAAAGACATGGTCTTGGTAATAGAAGGAGCGTGCGCTCCCCTAGCCCACCCCCTTTCAATTTTGTAATAACGAAGATTGAAGTTTTGTAATAAGAAAGATTGAAGAATCATTATTGATTCCATAACCACTTAGAAGAAATTCCTCCTTGAGTATTGTCCATTCGTAAAGAGTCCTCGAAAGAGTAATTATAACTATTGTGTGTTCCCGAAGTTTGGTAGCGATCATTTCTACCGAGTCAACTGTTAACATCGTGATAAAGATATTCCCTCGAAAAAAATGTTTTGTAAATATTATGAAACGGGTTGTGTCTAATGCTAAAGTTACCTACTTTTATAAGTTCCTTCTATGGAATAGGACTCCACATGAATGCCTCCAAGCGCATGAGGAGAAGAACATATGTAGGACTACCCTCATAATTCCATTGAAACATTTTGACAAGCATATCCTAACCACCCACAACATTTCCCTATCTATTCCATTCAAGCAATTCTTCACACACTTCGTGAGAAACCAGAACACTTGCATATTTGGAGTATGAATGGGCATATTTGACAACCACATTACAATGCCTCATATACCCTAAATGACCAACTTGTTTAAGGATTTCCATAAACAATTTATTGTGTTCCACGATTATCGTTGGAGCTCCTTTTACGACATCTCCCTTAGAAGAGCGATCAGAACTAAAACCCCTTTATAACAAGCCTTCCACTAACTACCAGGGAGTGCCATTCCCAACCTCTATTTAGGGGTTCGATATGAAAATATGAGCCCCTAACAACCCTGATGCCTTGGTCCATTGACAAACCAAAATTTAATCAGAAAACCATTTTTAGGACTAGCAGTTGAGAAAATTTGGGCATAAATCGACTTTGGCCACCACTTCCCATTTGTCTCTACTCGACTTTGACCATCCCTAGTAACAATTGCAACAATCCGATCAGCGACAACATTGTTCGATATGAAAATATGAGCCCCTAACAACCCTGATGCCTTGGTCCATTGACAAACCAAAATTTAATCAGAAAACCATTTTTAGGACTAGTAGCTGAGAAAATTTGGGCATAAATCGACTTTGGCCACCACTTCCCATTTGTCTCTACTCGACTTTGACCATCCCTAGTAACAATTGCAACAATCCGATCAGCGACAACATTGTAGAACCAGATTCTGAGAAAACTGGAAACCTCGGTGCTCCTCATGACCTCCATCGTTCTCCCAATTTTATTTCCAACATTTATTTCCTATTAACAACTACTAGTTTTGCAATTACTAATGGAAATTATAACGTTTGACTTTATTATTTTTGCAATTACTAATGAAAATTATAACGTTTAACTTTAGAAATTAATAGTCTTTTTTATCATTATTAAAAACAATTATAACATTTAATTGCACAAAAATCTAGATCTCTTATTTCAAGGTTGGTGTCATGTGTCCCATGTCACCGATAAAGTTTACTAACCTTGAGCACTCATTAGTATTCATGGGCATCATTATTTAGGAAACAACATTTTCATGATGATCTTGTAGCCTGAGTTCTCGATAGATGTCACAAATGAAAACTGGTAAAGTTGGCTAACACTTTTGGCTGAGTAAATATTTAATTGAGTTCATTAATGTAATTGTTTATTAGTCCCTGCCATCTGGCAATGGCCAGGGACTATAGTAATTAGTTAGCGATGTTAACTAATTAATTTGTCCTACTTATTACTCCCTGCCATCACTTATAACTAAATTTTTTATTCACATATCGTTTCATCATATTATTTGGCCTCTTCCCGAGGCGGAGAGGCCAAAAGCATATTATATGAACTGATTTGGAAATCTATTTCGGAAACATGTTTCACTGTGTAAACTAATGATAGCATTAGTTTCACAGTTTAACAAATATTAAATGCTACAATGGATATAAGCTAAAGCAAGTTCCCAAGATGTAGGTTACAGGTGGTGCAGGTTACAGGTGGTGCATGCATGAAGTTGGCAGCTGGTGTTTTCGAGCATACGCGGTGTCGAGCATACGGGCAGTGATGGCATCTTGATAAGAGGAGAGCTTGAATAAGAGGAAAGCTTCCGACCTGCGTGGGAGTCTGCCATGCCTGCAAGTTGATGGCAAGCTGATGCATGGAAGTTGATAAGAGGAGAGCTTGAATAAGAGGAAAGCTTCCGACCTGCGTGGGAGTCTGCCATGCCTGCAAGTTGATGGCAAGCTAATGCAGAGGCATTATTTTGTTGCTGGAGGCATTGTTGCAAGCTTCAACACCCTTATTTTTGTTGCAGGATCTTTTTTGCAGGCTTTTTTTCGTAGAGGCATTCTTCTGTTGCTGCAGGCATTGAGTACCTGTCTGTCTAAGGAGATTCTCAGTCTCCTTCCTGCTTTACTGTCCAGGCACAGGTCTCGGTCTTCTTCATAGTTCTCAGTACTGTTTAAGTCTCAGCTTCCTTCTTTTCTAGTCACAATCACAACCTCGGCTTATTGTAGATTTCGTTCAACAATTGTAGTCACTTATATATTGTCCTATGACAGTATATCTTCACTGAGGTGACTTGTTATCGAAAAGATGTAACCCAAGAGTATATCATGTACCCAATCCTCTACGTGCGGTGATACTTCTTCATTTCACTTCTTCATTGTATTTCTTTTGCATTTCTAGCATATTTGCAGTAACGATTCTTGATTCATGAAAGCTTGATCGTTATTTCGCTACATTTAATAAAAAACTTCACGAATAGCTTCATAGTATTGTGCAAGACATGAATTTTATGACACTTAACAGGATGAAAAAAGAAAGGTTAATAACATAGCAAGGCATGAATTTTGCGATATTTATAGGTTCACAAAAGATAGATGAACAACATAGCAAGGCATGAATTTGACGAAATTTGCAGGTCCGCAAAAGATGTTCAAGAAAATAGCATTTTCGTAAAAATCTTTAGCTGTTATTTTTGCACACTGTTTTGCTAAGTGATTTTCATGAAATATTCTAAATCTTTAGCCGTTATTTAGTACTCATTCTGCTAAAAAAAAATTTAAGAGAATGTTCAATGGAAATGCAACCTACTTGGCCGAGAGCGGCCCGTCTTTTTGCACTAGTCGCAAGACGACCTTCACTCTATCTTTGCCGCATCCCTGTGAATCCCATTTTCTCCCCATCTGCAGCCGCCAAGAAGCCGTCATTTTATTTTTCCCCTTTCCCATAGGAGAGCACCAACCATCACTCCGGTCCATTCACTGAGATGAGATAACCCCTCACGTAATAAAAATAGCCGAGGGGCCGAACATTAACCCGCAAACTAAAGGGTAGATAGCCGCTCAGAACAACATAAACTCCCCCAAGGAAAAGCAAAATGTTGCCCAATTACATTTGGGAGAGCCAGAATAGGAACGCGGCAGAAGAGTCTGAAAATCAGTCAGCGACAATAGGTCCCAGATTGGGGGGGCCTCTGACACTCCTACTCTTATCGCGTGGTCGGAAATGCTTGGTTTACCGTCCATTTCATTTTTAAACTCAATCGACAGATTCGTATGCTCAATGAATACGATAGAGTGGTCAGTAAGTAACTGAATGAATCTTCAATGATGGATATCTGTCGATCTCGCTTTCGAACTGCTGCATTGGATTTGATTTGGATCTGAGCTGGCTTTGCGATTGGATTGTATCTCGATCTGCACCTGGAACTGAGCTATTCGAACGCAATAACACGTAATTGCAGTTACTCTGGCCTAGTGGGAAATGCATCCACTGCTACTGACACGTGAAATCCATGCAAAAGGCAATATTTGTGTGTTGGAGCGACTGCTACTGCTATGTTGTCCGTTCCGTCGATTTACGTACACTTCCGACGATTTGAAGGGACCCACATATAAATAAAAGTAGAGTCAATGTGTTTTTATCTAGCCTCTATATTACACCTAATATATTCACACGCGGCTGGTACGAATAGATGGAGCTATCTTACACCACCTCCATTGCTCACCTCCGTTTCTCGGTGGCTGCCATTACTGGTAAGCAAATGGGGCTGAACGTTTAAGTGGCAAACCGAGAGCTGTATTCCCATACAATTATGAATAGCTTGTTCAATCATATACAGTTATGTTTAGAGTCTATTTAAAACATTATAATGGCGGTGATTTGATATTGGTTCTATGAAACGTAATCACTAACGCTTGTTTCATTTTCCCATTTCCTTTTAATTTGTTTTATTAAATAATGTTGCACATGAATCTTGTCAAGCTTGACCAAACTTCTAACGCATGGCTTTGTGCTTGCCGAAGTTTGAAGCTTGATAATTAACAAGCACTAGACCACAACCCGATAATCCTTCCTCGAATTCTTTAGTTTTATTTAACTTCATATTTTCCAAACAATGGCAATTATCTTCTTTGGTCAATTTTCCCTTTTAATGTACGAGGATATACTAAAATAAAATTCTTTCACAAATATTCAAAATAATCATTCTTTCATTACTTTATCTTTCTACTTGCATTTGCTACGACTATGCAAGGGCCTTCGGCTAACCTGTAAAGGCTCTGCTAAAGCGGAATATCTTCTTAAAGCATTTGGCTATTGCCTCTCGGCTAACCTGTAAAGGTTCGGCTATCACCTCTCAGCTATTGCCCTTTCTCTAAACTGCCTAACCTACAAGGGCCTTCGGCTAACCTGTAAAGGCTCTGCTAGAGCCGCTCTTGCCTTTCTCTGAACCGCCTAACCTGCAAAGGATCAGATCGAACCTGCAAAGGATCACAGGTGGCTTAGATGGCTCTCTGGCTAGTGGTGGCTGGAATAGCTAGGCAGGGACTAGCTGCCATGCAGCCTGTCTTGTTTTAATTGAGTTCATTAATGTAATTGTTTATTTTGGTTTGTTATGTTGGTTTATGAGTTTCATGGGAATCATGTTTTTGAAAACAACTTTTTCACAATGATCTTGTAACCCAAGTTCTAGATATATATCACAAATGATAACTAATAAAGTTTTCTAACCCTCTTGGTTGACTAAATCTTTAGTTGAGATCATTAATGTAATTGTTTTTTGGGTTTTTTTAAATCGGTTTCGGATTTTCTTTTTGGTTTCATCTTGTCTTAATTTTTTTTTCTTTGATTCTCTGCATTTTCTTTTAATATTGTACAGTTTAATTTTAACTATTTTTTATCATATTTCCTCTCAAGTTTTCATGCACAAGAGTGAAACTTCCATGTATATGAATTTCCTCATGTTTTTTTTATGGTGCAGCTTTTCAAAGACATGTTGTAGCTCAATTTTCTTTCGCATTGCCCTTGCAAGTTTATCAAATTAATACCTCCAATACTAGCATCTCCATAAGTGAAATATTAGTAGGTTATATTTTTTTACTTTATCAAAATGATGATCCATCTTGTCAAATCTTGTCGACTTCTTTTCAGGCAATTTGTTAAGAAATTGTTGAGTTTTAGATGAAATTTGTACACATTATACATTGGGGTCGAATCTCTTTAGACATGCAAGAATCATTATAGCGTCAAATTACAATTTATTTTAACTTTCATTTTGACAAAGCTTGACAATTCTACAAACCCAAAAGGTCCTCTTCATTCGCTTATATTGTCAAGTTTTGTTATTTTCTTTAAAGGTATGTATATTTTTCCAACTTGAAAGGTAGATTCAGAAGAGTGAATAAGCTAAAAATTTGAATCCATTCCTAAATTGAATGAATGTTTGTTCCCATGGAAATTTCTTTTGGATCATAACATAGTTTTGCCCATTTACACTCTAATTTCTTATCCCTCAAAATTTTTCTCTTTCATCAACTGGTTTAATCTATTTCCTTCTAATCATAATTATGCGTCACATCTTCCAATCTATTTTCTTATAAATTCTTTCAAATAAATTTGCATTATATATTTTCTTCAAATAGCTTAGCATTTAACATTACTTGACGTTTCTTGTATGAAGTAAAGCACCATAGATAAGTCTCCAAACATTTTTTAATTGCTTCTATTTGACCATTAGTTAGGGGATGATAAGGTGTACTTAGTTGGAGTTCTGTGCCTTGTAGCTTGAAAAGTTCCTACCAAAAAATACTGGTGAAAGTGGGGTCTTGATTAGACAAAATGGAAGTTAGTATGCCATGTAGTTTGAATATTTGGTGCATGAAAACCTGAGCAACCAATATTGGGGTAAATGTGTGTAGTAGAGTGAAAAACTGAGCATATTTGGAAAGTCTATCAAAAGGCACCATGATGAATGATTTGTTGCCCAACTTTGGGAGACATGTAATGAAATACATGGAAACATCTATCTAGATGGAAGTAGGGAGTGACAAGGGTTGTAATGTTCCCGGTAACTTGATCATTTCCTCTTTGTTGCATTGGCATACTTCACATTCAGCTACAAGATTAAGAATGTCATACTTCATGTCAGTCTAAAAGAAAGAGTGATGTGCTCGTGCATAAGTCTTATGAAAGCCTGAATTTCCTGCAATTGAAAAGGAGTACAACTCTTGCAAGATGTAGGTTTTGAAGTTGGAGGTCACCAATAGCACTACCTAATCCTTATAGTGAAGAAAGTCATCCGTTGAGGAATTAGAAGATGTTTGTAATATGTCAATGAGTTGGGACAGAGAGGGGTGGGAGAACCATTCATGAAAGGTTGCTTCAGTCCAATATGGTATGGGTAGAGAGAGGCTTAACATGGTGCCCTCTTCCTCAAATTAGTTTGACAAGGAATTAACCACTACATTGTCCACCCCTTCTTGTAAATTATCTCATTATCATATCCCGACATTTCTGTGAGCGATTTATTTTGTTGTGGTTATGATAGAGGTTGCTCTGGGAAATATTTTAGGTTATGATGGTCTATGTGAATTTGGAACGACACTGAAATAATTATGGTTGCCAACTGTCTAAACATGTAAGATGGCCATAATTTATTTCTCATATTTATATTGACCCACGAATGTTTTCCACTGAGTTGTTTACTAGTGAATGAACTAATACTGCACCAATGCTTGTACCTAAAGCATCACATTTAATCACAAAAGATTTTTTTGAAGTTTAGTAAGGTCAATACTGGAGTTGAGCACATGGCCTGTTTGAGAGCCAAGAAGGCTTGTTGAGATGTGTCGTTCTTGAGAAATGAATTTTTATTAAGAATTTTAGTGAGTGGCTGGGCAATGCATCCATCATTGCTGAAAATTTTGCAATAGTAGCTAGCGAGACCTAAGAATACCCTCAAACTCTTCAAGGTTTTTAGTTGGAGCCAATATCACATTACCTGAATCTTTTTTGGATCAAACCTCACTCCTTCACTGCCCAGAGTGTGTCCCAAAGAGTCTACTTCTTCCATGCCAAAGGAACACTTGGATAATTTGATGAATAATTTGTGATCTTAGAGCAGTTGCGATACCTAATCAACATGTTGAATGTGTGTGTCCCATGTTGTGTCGTAGATGAGAATGTCATCGAAAGAGACTAAGACATATTTTCTAAGATATGGTTTCCTAAGGTGGTTCATCAGGCTTTGAAAAGTGGATGGGGCATTATAGAGATCAAATGGAATGATCAAGAATTCATAATAGCCTTCATGATTTTAGGAAGCTATCTTGGGAATGCCAACTTCCTTCACCTGTATTTGGTGATAGCCCAAGCGAAGGTCCCACTTGGTAAAAGATTTGGCACCATGTCGTTCGTCAAGCAGATCATCAAGTACTGGAGCAAGAAATTTGTCCTTTATAGTGAGCTTGTTAAGGGCCCTAAAGTCGAGACATATGTGCCATTCACCATATTTCTTTAAAACCATTACCACTAGAGATGAATAAGGGATGTTGTTGGGACAAATAACATCGCCTTTGAGGTGTTCCTTGATGAATTTTTTAATTTCATTTTTTTTTATAAAAGGATATTGATAAGGGTGCACATTTGGTGACTCAGTACTTGAGAGAAAAGGCATGCTATGATCACATTCACCCCTAGAGGGTGGGAGCTCCTTAGGTTTGTCAAAGATTCACTGGTGGCAATCCAATACTTGCTGCATATTGGGATGAATGTTAGGAGGACTGGATTCAATTTCATGGATGACATTAAATTGTGCTACCATACCACGATGGCCCCTTTTTAGAGGATTCTCCATTCTATGGAAGCTGATGATAGTTGGAGCACCTGCTTGGAGTCCCCATAGTGTATGAGTGTGGTCGTTCTGCTTAAAGCTCATATATAACTCCTGGAAGTCCATTATGATAGGGCCTAGTGTGTGGATCCATTTAGCAACAAGGACAATGTGAAACTACACAATTCAATTGAAAACATGTGGTTTTTGAGGTGACAATCCCCCATTTGAAGCTTAATATTTTCACAACACCCTTCACATTTCATGTTGCTCCCATCAACAATAAGGACTTGAAAATTATATATTGTCCTAATAAAACAATGAATGTATTCTTCTACTCTCTTATGGATAAAGTTATTTGTGTTGCCACTATCAATCAACACCAATACTGGCCGATGTTTAATAAAACCTCAGATTGGGAGAAGAAATATCATCAAGGGCATGAAGTGAGATAACCAACTTATCTAGCGTAGTTAAAATATCAGTGTCCAAGGCTATTTTTAGTTCACCCTCTTCCACCTCAGGTACTTTAGTGGATGAAGCCTCATCAACGGAGCTGTTTTCACTAGCATCGATTTGAAATAATTTTGGTTCCTTGCATTTATGTCCCAAGGAGTATTTTTCATCACAGTAGTAGAAAAGTTCTTATTTCCTTCTTTCATCCATTTCTACTAGTGACACCTTTTGAACCCTAAGGTTTTGGCAGGGGCACGAAGCAAGGGTGGGATGTGCCCCATCTAATGAAATTTGAATGATTGGATTGGGAATATAAAGCGTATTATACCTCTAAGGCCTTGCTGCATGCTTCACCAAGTCACTTGGTGATGCATTCAGACATGTGCTTGGATGGATTCATTTAGGCCATTGATGAAAGATTCCAAGTAAAAGGAATCTCCTAGTCCTTCAGTCTAGATGTCCAATTTTTGAAAAGCTACAATATAGTATTGTACTATACCCATTTGCTTGAGGTTAGTGAGATGACCCATAAAGTGAGATTCTCAATCAAAGCAGTCACAAAGGACTTTTACAAACATGTTCCAAGTTGGTCTCCCTAGATAGCATTTTTTTTTCTACTACTACCATTTCCATTGCTCCTGGTCCAAGTAAAGATATCCCACATGTAGTTTAGTGTCATCATCCCAGATATTATTAACGTGGGCATATTATTCCATTTGTTCCACCCATACTGTCGAGTTAGAGCCATCAAAATTGTACATATCTAGCTCGAGTGTCTAGTAGTTCAAATATTGGTGACCTCCATGGAAATGAATGTGATGGATGGATTCTCGTTCTATGTGTGCTTAAACATTGTGTTATTCCCCTAATACTGTTGTGATTCTTTTGTCAACGGTCGCTTAGAATTCATTGAATTTTTTCTCTAGGGATTCAATTTTATCCCCCGCCATAACTTGAGACTTGCTACACACATACACTATCTCAAATCAAATTTTGAGCTTACTTAAGAGTAGCATGGTTGGAAGGAGGGAAAGTTGAAGAGTCTAGTGATGTGGGTCACTTGAAGTCATTTCGGGAAAAAATTACGAAGCTTACAAGTGAATGGTACCACTGTGATCAACTCGTCATCTTGAATCTTAGGGCTAGGTCCCTTGAAAGCATCTTGGGATGGACCCAAACTTGTTTTTTTTTTTTTTTAAACCTGAAAGGAGTTTACTTCCAATTTATCAATACTACGATGATCGAGATCCAAAATTCTTAATAGTGCCAAATATCCTGTGAAAATCGAGGCTAGAATGTAGTAACAGAAACCCCCACATCTCAGCAGTTCAAAATGTGTTGTGACAATATGATATGGGCTTTGGTAGGAAAAGCCCTCACTGCATAAAGACTCTACTCTACGATGTTAAAACCCTAACTTTTGAATCACATTTGTACGACGATGACAAAACCACAACTTTTGGATCTGATCTATACAACATCAACCAAAACCCAAGTTTTGGATCTTATATAGATTAAAAGGTTGGGGGCAATCTTCGAATAGCTTAGGGAAATATAGTCACAAATGAGTGTGAGGTACTACATATCGCAATATACGTGGGGGTCCACTAGTAGTACTCGACCCAATATTTCATAGAACTAACTAAGGAGGATTAGTCGTACCCTTAGTAGGTAGTACCCAAATATCTTATTCTATGTGCAAGGAATCCCCCTAAGTGTTCTTCTCATTGTACTGTAGTAGTAATATGACCGAAAACTTGTCTAAGGTTAGGTTTCAGGTTACATTGTGGGGAGCTTCCAATACACCCAAGGGTACTACATGGAAGTGCAATCTGTGCACGATTCTATCTAATGTGCTACTACTCGAAGAGGTACCCACAAGGGTTGCAAGGGATTCCAACAAGTGTGACCATCTCTTATAGTTCCTATGTGCGTGCCTCCCCAAATCAGTAGGTTTATGCACTCAATGACATATCTTGTGGTTTGAAAATGCCAAAAAAATTTGCTAGCCTAAAACAAAAACCTTCCAAAATTGAAGGTACAAGTGGCCTTAGAAAGTGCTCTAATACCACTTGTTATGCACTTGACCTACGAGAATAAGATAATGCTAGAAATACGAAACAATATTGCTAGAAATACATACATATCACATGAATTGAGACAAGATGCAAATATATTTTGTGATTTAGAAGAAAAATGTAGTGTTCGCTTAACTCTTTGAGGGGGAAACCTCCAAAAGAGCAGAGCTCAATGACAAGGACTTCACTGCCCCGCAACACTTATTTCTATTTTTTTCTCATATCATGTGGTAGGTGATGTGACGAGTAGGGGGTGGTATGCTATCCATCTCATTTAGCATAATGGGAGAGTACGTGCCAAGAAGCTCCCCAAATGTTAAGTATGCTATATGGAGGTGGATACACTCCAAGCAAATCATTATTCTAATACAAAACCATTGGTGTTCAACTGAAATCATCACGCAAGAGAAATTATGGACTAGTAGGCTCTACACATAATTGTGAATCTCCTTTCAGTTTATCACATTTGGAATTTTGGTGCTCATCTCATCTATTCTCGCAAGGGTTGATCTCTTTGGCATGATATTTGGGACTCTCAAACACCACTTCCACTTTGGTTTGTTCTTTCCTTTTCAATCTACATAAGGCATGGGTTCATTTAATTTATGAACATTGGGTAACCCCCCTACATTTTCCTGATGTTTTTTGACACCCTTATTTTATCCCATGCTTTGTCAAATCGTTCAGTCTATTAGCTAAGACTTTACTGTCATTAGGTATGACCAATCCTTTCATATTTTGTATCATGGCTCATAACTGTCCCTACAATCCTATCACAACCATTTTTAGCCATAACATTGAGAATATTAGTCTTAAGTTTTGATGGTTTGTGATGTAGTGGCAGATGGCTATAATTCATTGTCGGGAAGGTCAGGGGAGGATCCTACGGTCTATATAGAGTCAGATACTCTCCAGGATTTATAACACACAAAATTCACAGAATATTCAGGTAGAGTTGGAATAAGCTAAAAGGTATATAGGAATATAATAGGTTTATGTTCTAGCATTGATATAACTGGTGAAGTTATAGACTAGGATCCTAATATGGTTCAAATCGGTCACAAACATAATCGATATATGTATATTGTGGGTCTCTATTGGCACATGAAGACATTATTGGGAAGAGTTCTATTGGACAAAAATGAAGATAAGAAGGAAAACCACTTCATGCTCGATAACCTGTAACCATTTCTAAATACTTTGGGCTAGCGTTTGAGAAGGATATAATAACATCTCATCCTCCCACCTTAGGAAACTTCCCGGTAGTGGAAAAGAGGCAATTACAGTGGGTTTCCCTAACACATCCAAGTTAAAATGATCAACTTTTGCTTATTTGGTTTTTTTGTGCTTTCTTATTGTTTTCTTGTTTAAGTGATAGTCTTGTGATAACTAAGATATATATATATCTATATCTATCTATCATCTATCTATCATATATATATATATATATATATATATATAATATATATATATATATATATATATATTATATATATATATATATATATATATATATATAATAGATATATATATATCTCATTTGGATATTTATATATGGATGCTAAAAGGCTTCTGTTTTTTCCATTTTTTTGGTTTCGTTGATGGTCGACTAGGGTAAATAATTTTTTTTTATCATGTACTATTTTGATTAATCAATAGAAATTTAACCTTAAAAAAAGAGCATTTTTATCAGTTTTTAGAGTCATTCTTTTGGAGAAATTATGGTCCACTTTTCACATATCGGGTATGTGATTTACATAGGTGCTCGAAATGCCACTTGCAAAAATTAAATTCAAGTGAACAAGATCTCAAGAGTCCTCCCAACCACCCTAGATAAACTCGGTTGACATATATCTTAAAATATCACATGAAACGAATGATACTTTTCCACATTTGTGGATTTCACCCTAAATAAACCTATTGACATAGTCTAATGTAATTCACCTTGCCGAATTAAACTAAGTAGTATAAGGGTATGATGTCAACACTTCAATTTTATAATATTTTTAGGCTAAGGATATATTCCAATTTCATTAAATAAGATAGAGATATAAAATTTAGTACGTAAATATACGCTGAGGAATAATACATGTAGAAATTACATGAAACATCACTTCCATACCCTTCTAAAGTTTATTTGTACCTTTTAAATAGTACCACATTAATATATCTATATATATATACCATATAACTTCAACATAACTTTGGTATATTATAACCTTGCAAACCATATTTGAAACTATTATTCGATAAATATATTAATATATTAGTTATCTTATTTCTATAATAATTAAAAAGCAACATTTGAAGTGATTATTTTCACGTGTCAAAGAAAAGTGATACAATTAGGGGTGAAATTTATGGAGTTGTCTATAATGCGACTTTTTGGAGATTCCGGTGACGGAATCCGGCGGAAGAAATGAGGTTAAATCTTGATTTTTAGTAGTTAAAATGGTTTTTTAACTGCATATTTGGATTCAGCGCACTGAAAAACCCCTGGGAGCCCTTGATTGTGCAGAAACTAGCTATCAAACTTGGGATTCCAATGAATTGCTGCCGGATTTTGACCGGAAAAATCCGCCAAAAAAGCTTTCAAAAAGTCGCGTTATAGACTACTGCGAAATTTATTACCCTTACTTATTTATATGAAATATTGAATCAAATATTATTTTTAGAAACCCTTCGATATGATCGATAACCATAGCACTTCAAATTCATATAACTTCAAAACAAGTTAAACCCTAGCTTCTAACTTCTATACAAAAGGTAGAAAATCAATAAATAATTTATACGGTCAAGAATTAGGAAATTTCATGAGTGTTGTAATACTACTCAATTAGGATTAATATTCCCCTCAGATTAAAAATAAAAAATTAATAAAATAAAATCTAGTACCTTCCAACTTCCAACATCATTGTAATAGACCTATATAAAAAATATCCCTTCCATGATTTCAATTATTAGGGTGTCATTCTACGTATTAAAAAAAAAAAAACTTTATGACTAAGACCCTTACTTGTGATCTCTCAAAATAAATTCTTCTTCAAACGCTAATTCTTCAAACGCTAATTTTGTTAGGATAATTCTTAAATTACCTCGTTGTTTTAGCGGACGGTCACATGACAAACACGTAGAACATGTCAATCATATAGGAAGTACAAAATTTTTACCTCTTAAATAACCTCGTTGTTTTACCCAACGGTCACATGACAAACACGTAGAACATGTCAATATAGAAGTACAAAATTTTTACCTCTTAAATAACCTCGTTGTTTTACCCAACGGTCCCATCAATTTCCACAATGGAAATGAATGTGTTCCTTTACTACACAACTTATCCTTTGTTTTAATCATGTTACCAAACAAAAGAGCAAGCCCGAGGGTGGCAAAAGTGTAAGGACCTTCCAAATGACGAATATCTCCCGAAGAAATACTTATTTTCTAATAATTACGAAAATATAATGCATCACATCCATAAAGTTGACCTTACTAGGTTTGATGGATTAAAATCAATTAGTATGGAGCACTACTTTTGTTTTCACACCATAAAAAATGAATTAATGAAGCTCAAAATCAGGGCCTTCTATCTATCCAAAATATATGGAGATAAGTTGTGAAATCCTTTTTAACTCACTTTATCAAAGATATAGATCCTTAGTGAAGATAGGTAGTGGAAAATATGGAAAATTTTTGGGGTTAAATTTGATTTAGCGGTAATTTTTTATGCTTTTTCCTAAAAATAGATTTACTAATTTTTATTTTCTTTAAAATTGATTCACCCAAATTCTATACGATTAACTTACTTTACCTTAAAAACCCCCAACAAAATCCTTAGAAATTTGAATAATTTTACGAACGTATCACCAAACATTTTAAACTTTGTATATTAAGGACTATAAGATTCACCAAGGTTTTAACATTTTGACTTTCATCCTAAAAAATTTCCCCCATTGAAAACAATATTTATGCTTTTGAATGTTTGAATAGTAAAATATAAATTGGGGTGATTTCGGGTGGTCGGGAGGAATGATTGGAACCCTCCCCACCCAGGTACAATTCTCACAAGTGACATGATGACATTTGATATAATAGATTAATATATATATAATATTCCTCCTATATAATATATAGACTTTTATCTATTAAAGTGAATACATTTTATGAAATACCATATGGAACATCTCAATTAGCAACTATGTGTTATGGAGTATTATGTAAACTATGAGATTCAAAGTTCAAATCCCTATGGGTCAAGCCAACAAAAACAAAAAAAACTAAGAAAATATAAATTTCAAGTGATGAATTGTTTAAAAAATTCTTTATTAGTGCCCTCAAAGACGAAATTAAAACCCTTATAGAAACAAATCACATTGCTACTTGTTTGGAGACTAATAATCTTTCTTGTCGTGCCCAAGTTATATCCTATAATTAGTTTGAAACCCCAAATTTGTTGCACATCATCATCCAAATATCATATATCCTTGGCATTCTACCCCACTCAAGGTCACAAATTTACATGGGATAAAATTGTGGAATCCCCACTAAAGTGTCTTTACTAAAACCATGATGAAGAGTATTCCCTTTGACATAAACGAAATGATAAAAAAATTATTTATGGTATTTTATAAGGAAATTTATAAAAGGAAATTTGATGATAGAATCCAGGAGGAAGTCACTATTATCACCAACAATTTTCCCTTTTCTAACTAAAATGGCGAAGAACCCCAAATGTTTTACAAGTTTTGACTAATATTTCTTCTCCTTGGATGTTAAAGTTGGTTGGCAATATAAAGTAATGGAATGACAATATTTAAATACATAGTGATAGCACCCATAATTTCATTTATCAACTTGTTTTCCAAGATTTGTTTTTCCCTTTTCCATGAGAAGTTTCTTTATATTTAATATGAGGAATATACATGTTTGAGTCCTCAAGGGATGGTTTAAATTTGGAAATAAGGCTCAAATCCATTACAACAAAGCTCATCACGTCACTTGTGTGAATTGAACTTGGGTTGAGAAGATAACAATCATTCTCCCAACCACCAAGGGCAAAGACAATGGACTTATTTTCCAAGAGACATATTATTATATCCATTTTTTTAACAACTTTCACCTTATAATTTCTTCTATGGTATCCATGAAATGTGTCGGCTTGTGTGAATATGTGAAACTTCAAATGGGTGAGCTTTCCCTAAAATATCACATACATTTTCCATTTAAATGGGTGGTTGTGATGTTATTTTTATTGTTGAATGGATACAATCATTAGGCCCCATCACCATGGGATTTTTGTATTACACATGAATTTTGATAAGGAAGGAAATTCCTACATGGTCAAACGTCTCAATGCATGTTCTCTAAAAATCATTGTTTCCTACAAAATGGAAGAGATTCTAAAAAGGGGTTATCTTGAATTACTACACAATTACAGGCTATTCAAAAATCTAAGGATGCTTCTAATCTAGTTCATCCATATTATAATTAGTATTGGATAAATTCCAATGAGCCTCTGATTATCACGAAGGATTACCAACCTTATGTGAGAGCATGATAATAACATCCCTCTTATTCCATGTAGCCTACCAGCCAACTTGTAGTCATATCATCATCCCTTCACTAAAAGGAATGAAATTGAAAAGAATATTTAAGAGCAATTAGCTACCATTATCATCTATCCTAATTTTATCCCCTAATTGTATATAGATTATGTGGTCCTTAAATGAGAAATAAATGGACACACGTGTAATTATTTTTACACCCTTTGCAACTCTAGTAAGTGTAAATTCCTCATTATTGTAATTGGTTATCTATTACATGAGCTACATTAGCACTGTTCTTCACCAAACTCGATTTTTGTTTTAGTTATCACTACATTTGCATGAACAAAACCAATATTCCCGAAACATGTTTTCACACACTATTGGCTTGAGGGGGCCTGATGCAGGTTTGGAGTTAATTAACCAAACAAATCCCCATACTATTGGCCCTTTTGGAAACAACCCGTGGAGCGAGGACTGAGGACTCACCCGAAGAAGTGTGGGGGGATGCTATAACCAAGTTTTCACACCCTTGAGATGTCTGAGGGGTCGATTTAGTCCAACTATGAATACCTTTGCATAGGTCACTTTGTGCGCTGTCCTGACCTGCCAGACCTTCTAATTTCCTTCTAATAGCCCTAACCAGGGGTTGAGGTGCTTTCGTGGTGCTAAAGTAGCGATTTGTGCTAATTCCCCAAGTTGCATCAGGAACCTCACTTATCTTCTTATAACAGTTAGTTATGTTCACGTAAACATATACTTAATCTTATATTCACTTTATCAACACATTCATATAAGTTCTGCATCATATAAACAATAGAAATGCAATTTATATCCGATACATTCAATGCAGAAAACAGGAAAATCATTCACAGAAGTGATGTAAGATTTCTCTTTATTACCTCTCCAAGGGTTACAGACTCTAATTTCCCTACACACTCAGCTGTAGGGGTCCGCGCATTCAGTTGTAGAATACTAGGCCACTATGCACTCAGCTACAGAGCCTTCTCCTATTCTACGATCCAAAGACTCGACTCAACACTTAGATAAGACTCAGTTCTCTTATTTTCTCCATTGATTCCCTTTTTCACAACTTAGAGCCTTGCTCTATTTATACAATCCCATGGTCCTTGGACCATGGGTAGATTTCTAAAGGTGACATTACTTCACAAAAATGAGGGCAGATAACTCTATGACTCATTTACAATATTCGTGCTTCACAACCACAAAACGTAGAGTCTTTACATCATATTTGGTGAAAATCTAGGCTTTAGGCCCCAAAAATTTCCTTGGGGGATCCCGCACCCAACAAGCCCCCAACACAAACATCGTGACTCGCCCTTGACTCACTTTGTCGATGTGAAGATCTTCGCACATAGACCTCCCAAATCTGTCTGAACTGCTACAAGATCAGTAACGCACTGAATGGTTAACTGTTGTATCTTCTGGACACGTTCAGATACTATTGTATCTGAACTACTTCCTTGTATCTGCTCCTGCATTCCTTGCATTTTTTTATAGTCTCGCGCCTCCTTTCAGCTACCTGGAGTGCTAAGACTGTGCTTCAGTGGGCTAGTCAGATAGTCGAGCCACCCGTGTATGGCTTCAACAGACTGCCATTCACTCTTCCTAGGAAAGGTTCTCCATTTAACTTTACCAACTGCATCATGCCTCTGTCTGTGACCTCCTTAGTAACATATGGTCCCAGCCAATGCATCACACTGAATAATTCTTGGTGGTATCTCCTAAATTTGTCAACGGAATCATGCGCATCCTATTTTATCACCACAGTTTTGTTATCAAGAAGGTCCTTCTTTATTTCTTCCTCAAGCTTCTTGACTTCTTCTTCTACCATTGTGCTTTTCCCTTAACAGAACTCTTTCCTTCATGAGTTCTTGGAGCCTAAGATCACCCTGGTGAATTTCCTCATCAGGTCCCAAGCGTTCTTCTTCAAGTGCTTCCAAATGCGTGATCCCTTCTTCTAAGGCTCTGTGATCCGCCATATCCATGGGTGCTACTATCTGTAGACTAGGCATGATATACTCCATTGACACTACAACATTCGCTCCAAAGGCGAGCCTAGAAGGTGTCTATTCTATCAGATTCTTGCACATTTCCTTATAAGCCCATAAAACTGCTGGTACGCACAAGTCTCAATCACTTCGTTGGGCATTATATACCTTCTTCAACACTCCGCACACCTCATTAAATACTTCCGCATGGATAACCTTCTGCACGCTCATTCTCTCGACACTCTGTTGTTCCAACTCGAGGAGCTGTTTGTGCAATTGCCCAACCAAGACATGCTTATTGACCATATTTTCCAACGTTCAGTTCATGTGTATCCACGCAGGTTGTTTACCATATGCCTGTACCCACCTAGACAGATGCACGAGCAGAACATCTGGTCCATTATATTTATCTGCCAATCGCACTATAGGTTTCCCAAACCGCGTGGACATCATTCTCTTACATTCGTGCAACTCCTCAAACCTCCCTCTGTGCACATCCCACCACCTCGTGGGCATAGTGCGTAATACCCAATTCAAGGCTTGCAAACGTTGCTTTTCCGACACCTCCCTTTCAAACTTATCTAGGAAAGTATCTACCTCAACCCATCATAAGTAGGAAAATCCCTCACTTCTGTTGATACACAGTGCAGTGATCTTGTCATCATGTTACAGTCCGGCGTGGTTACCTCGTGTAACCAATTCTGCAATCGCTCTATCTCCTCATCAGAATCCGACATATAGGAGCTTTCGTGCTCCCATGGGATCCACTTATCCACGGTGGGATTTACCCAGTCTTTATCTCGTGTAGTTATCTTGTAGATGCAGTCCAGATCTTCATCGCTTTCATAGTTGCACACCGAATTTATGTAGAGCGATCCCTGAGCATGGTCTAAGGGTATAACTATGCATAGAGACCTTTGCAAAAGTCATCTTTCACTTCTTCAGATTAACCACACCGTTGATGTCAGTGGCCCAATAAATTCCTAAGAGCGTGGGGCAGGGATTGCTATCATCAAAAATATCTATCACTTCAAAGTTTGCTAGTGCGCTCACTCCCTCAATATCCATGCTAATTCCCTGCAATCTCCCCATAGATATTATCTTTTGCTGGTTCGCCATTCATAGATAGATATGAGACCATTGCAGTGTAAGCCTCCCCCTGCACTCACATGTCTGCTTCAGCCCCATGCACTCACATGTCTGCTTCGCAAGAACATTCACATCCGATCCTAAGTCTAGAATTACTTAGTCCATCTCATATTCTCCGATCTGCGCAGTTAGCCTCATTTCTCTCCCTGTCCTAGTCTTTTGTTTTCCAATCTTCTGGACTACACGCGATTCTCTTGGCGCAGTCCGAATGCATCTATTAATGAGTTCCTACAATCCTTTTACAACCTTACTATCTTGCAGTAGCTTCATGAATGTTTTTAGGAATGTCGTAAGCATAGATGGGTCCAATTTCGGCTCCGATCTATCTTTGCTTTTTGAAGTGTAGGCATGAACAAAGCTCTTCTTAGCTTCCATGAAGGTTTCCTTAGCGTGGTCAAAATCAAACTCTGCTTCTTTCGTTGGAGCCTTGTGAACCCAAGTACTATGTTCAGTTTGTTTGCCTTTATCATCTCCCATCCTAATTCCACTTTAGAGCATAATGTTCACATTTGGATCTCCTTTGCACGTCTCATACCTCATCATCTATAGGTTCTAAGTTGGGGGAGGTGGTAGTGATCCCTTGACACATATCCTAGCTATCAGCATAGGATAATCCTCCATCTCATGATCAAACAAGGTACAATACAGACATGATCTGTGCATTGGATTCGTACAATCACGACATAATGTCCTAGCCCTCTGCAATTGTAGTATATTAGCTTTCTGCATCCTCTTCCAAGTCCTCCTCCACCTCAGCCTCGTCCGCAACCCCGGAATTCAGTTCGCATCACTCCTGCATTATGGTCTACGTGCTGTGTTTCGACTTGAACTCTGTAGGTGGGTTTTCTATACATCATCAGCTCATATCTTCTACAAGTGTTCTCATTGTGTCTAACCGATCTACAGAAATTACAAAACAACTATTACAAATTCTGCGTGTACTTCTGTAACAAATGGAAGTCGTTCGTACATGCTTTCCTCCTATTTGACAAATCGCGCACCACAAAGCAGGTGTTGCGCTAGGTCCTGCTTGCGCTTCTGGCCTTAACGGCATCAGTCCTCCTCCTGCGAGGTAATTCGCAAATACTGGGTAGTGGTCCTTTTCATGACCCTCACCCTTACATTTAATGCACCATACCTCTTCGCGCATTTCTGGTCAGGCTGTCCTATCCTGTTTCAGACTCTGCATCTCAAGGCATAAGTTTTTCAACTCCGCGTGGATCCACTGAATGCCCAAGTTAGGATCCTGCATCGGGGTTTCATGCAGCCTCATCGTGATCTCAATGGCCTCTGCCTAAGTCACTAAACTCTGTTGCGATAGCACATTCCTCAAATGTGGAGGTAGCGATGCTACAAACCATTCGTGGTGTTGTCCATCCATCAAAGTCATATTAGCTTCGTGAATAATACACTTCAATCTCTGATCCAGCTCCCAAGGAGTCTCGCCTGGTAGTATTGTGATCTCTTTGAATCCAATGACTGACTTCACTTCTGACTTCAGCTTTCTAAATTATCTGTTTAGCGCAATTTGGATATCCACGATTCCCGCATTCGAATTTTCATTAGAATTCTTAATATACTAGTTCAGCATGGGATCCTGCAGAGCGCTGACCATCATCACTTTCTTTATATTATCATCTTTAACTCCCTGTGATTCCCATATGGCTCTTATCACAAACCAAAACTAGTCTGGATTTTCATTTCCTACTCCCTTGAACATAGGCAACTTTATCGCACTTGCCATATTGACTCATGGTGGTGGCGGAGGTGGTACGGGTGAAGATGGAGGCGAAGGTGGTGAAACTGGTGGTGGTGTGGGTGGGGGTGGTATGTACAAAATCCTTTTCCTTATCAACTGGATTGCACTTCGCGGTGAGACCTTCATTAGTGCTTCCTCATCCCCTCGTGGAGGTGAAATCAAAGGGCTATTCTCTGGTCCCTTACTTCCTTTGTTTCTGTAGGTTTTTCCACTTCGTGTAGCTCCAAACATCAAGGTAATTACATAACCCTCTTTTCACACAATAGCATTTTAATCCAAGTATTCAGAGGCTTTACGTACTTCCCACGTGGTCCTTTGAGAAAGCGTTGCTCTGCCTCACTATAACTAATTGAAGTATCTACCGTGAACTCAATAATGAATCCTCCTATAATTCGATCGCGCTAGTGACCAATAACACATGCGATCTTATCCTATGATGCTTCCAATCTATGCACTAACTTTCGGATCCACACAATAGGATTGTTGATTTTCCACCTTCCTTAGCTATTTACTAGCTTCACGATCCACTCGTACAACTTAATAGGAAAATATGTGAAAAATATTTCATGGGTCTTTGTGTATGAGTAGCATCTAACCACTCTTCCTTTGGTAGTCATGGATTCTTGTTCTCCTGCGCCGTGAACTCATGAATTCTCCTGTCCAACCAACCTTCAATTTCCTTCTTAGTTGGATTCCAATGATACAACATCAGACATCTCTATGCAAATTATGGTCCCGACCACGTAACCATTTGTTGGCTTGAGGGGGCCTAACCCAGGTTCAGAGTTAATTAGCCAAACAAATCCCGATACTATTGGCCCTTTTGGCAATAGCCTGTGGAGCAGGGACTGAGGTCTCCCCTGAAGTACTATGGGGGAATGCTGGAACCATGTTTTCACACCCTTGAGATGTCTAAGGGGTTGACTTAGTCCAACTACGAATACCTTCACGTAGGTCACTTCGCGCACCCTCCTGACCTGCGAGACCTTCAGATCTATTATAATCGCCTTTGCATAGCCCTAACTAGGGGCTGAGGTGCTTTCATGCTGATAAAGTAGCGATCTGCGCTACTGCCCCAAGTTGCATCGCAGATCTTACTTATCTTCTTATAGCAGTTAGTTATCTTCGCGTAAGAAGATACTTAATCTTATATTCACTTTATCAACACATTCATATAAGTTCACATATCATATAAACAATATAAAGGTAATTTATATCCTATACATTCAATGCACAAAATAGGAAAAAGATTCACAGAAATGATGTAAAAATTCTCTTCATTACTTCTCAAAAAGTTACAAACTCTACTTGCCCTACGCACTTAGCTACAGGAGTACATGCACTCAGTTGCGGACTACTAGGCGTCTGCGCACTCAGCTACAGAGCCTTCTCCTATTCTACAACCCAAATACTCGACTCGACACTTAGATAAGACTCAGTTCTCTTATTTTCTCCATTTATTTTCCTTTTTACAACTTAGAGCCTCTCTTTACTTATACAATTCCATGGTCTGCAGACCATGGGTAGATTTCTAAAGCTGACATTACATTACAAAAATGAGGGTGAACAGCCCTATGACTTATTTACAATCCTAGTGCTCCGCGCCCACAAAACGCAGAGTCTTTACATTGGATTTGGTCAAAGTCTAGGCTTTAAGCCCCAAAACTTGCCTTGGGGGATCCCGCACCCAACACACACATGATGATCATTATGAGTTTTCAGTGACATCCTTTGGTCTTCTCAGCACACCTTCCACCTTTTAAATTGTCATGAACCACATCTTCAATCTCATTCTACATAGATTTTTACTAATCTTTTTCGATCATATATTATCTAGAACAAAGCTTGGGTTCCTTATGTGGTACATGTGTATTCAGTTTACAAATATTTTGTCGTCACGAATTATTTATCATTTATTATAAATGTTCATTTTATTCATTTGAAGTTGAATGTATAGGAAAGTTGTTAATGGGAAAGGTGTGCATGTGGATACTAAGGAAACTGAGATGATGAAATATTGGCCTTGTCATGAGACCTTTATAAAATTTTGTGGTTTTCTCGAGCTCAAAGGTTACTATTGGAAGATTTCCCAAAACTATTGTAAAATTACTACTACTATCATCAACTTCCAAAAAAGGAATTCTTTCTATTGTAATGAGGTGGTTGAAAAGTTTTTTTAGTCCTGAAATTATTTTGTGTATCACAACAATCCTCACATTTTCTAACTTCAATAAATACGCTTGTTTTGGAATGGGATTCCTCAAGCAAAATAGTCTGAGTCTTTTTAATGCAAGAGGGATGCCCCTAACCTTCACTAGTAATAAATTATGTCATAGAAGCTTGTGAGAATCCACATATGAGAAGGAAAAGTTGGCTATTTTTATTACAATTGACATGTCACACAATTAGTCTATGGATCATTATTTCAATATTAAATAAACCATTGTAGCTTGAAAAATTTCCTAAAATATATGCTATGAGCCCTAGAGAAGGAAAAATGAGTCACCAAAATACTATACTATCAGTATTGGGTTATTTATAAGAGAAGGAAAGAAAAAGTGTTGTCTAATTCTCTCTTTAGGAGGTATGATGAGGAAGGTTCTATATTTTCCTTATATTTCTTAGTGCTTAATTAACTATAGGAGGTACATCAAGAATGGTTACATAATACCAAGGTCATACACATGATTCATAAAATATAGTTCAACCCATATACATACCTTCATTATAGATGGAAAAATGAAGATATTGGCTATAAAGGATATGTTGTTTGGTTTGGTTTTCCACATTAAAATCTAAAATATTATCTAAATTACACTAATATCCTATAATTACTCATTCCAAGTATGAAAACACATATGATTAGATTTGGAATTCATTATTTGGAAATGAAAGAAAAGGATAATACACATTGTTGTGGAACAATGGGATACATACCAATGACATATACATGAATTAGTAATGAATTTGGGAGTTTTATAATCCATACACATTCCTACCACTGTGTGGGATGGAATTTCTCTATATTTTATTATGTGGTTATGAAAGGAATGGAAGAAATAAATGATACTAGCCTTCCATGAGTCTTAGAGCCCTTACCCATTCTTACAACTATCTCAACTAACATTTCTATGGATTTCATTATGGGGTTACGAAAATAAAGAAAAATTAGTGATGATGATAATTATGATATTGTTTCTAAATACCCCCACTTTTGTTCTAAAAAACATTCGTTTATTGCACCATAATAACAAAAGTCTCTATGTAAAATAAATTTTCCTACATGGATGTTGGATAGTTGGCATTTCCTGGATGGCTAGTGGTAGCAAGTCTATTGGAATTGATGTCATAATTCATGTTGGGAAATGTGTTGGGGAGTTCACATTTTCTGATAGTTGGAAAGAGTGTTGGCATTGATGTTAACCATACTAACATGGGTGTGTGTGGCATCATATGTTGGATTTTGTGTCCATTATCCTAGCTATGGTATTAACTGGGGTAGCATTGTTGTGCTTGACATGTCAAGCTCAGGGGGAGTACCCATGGTCGATAGAATCTCTTATAAAGAATCATCATAGTAGCAGGCTTATTGGAGAAGCCATAACATGATGACTATGATGGTTGGGAGTCTTAGGATTTGGAGGCATTTCTACATTAGGAGACTTACTCAAATTCTCTTAGTTATAAAAAATTTCTATGGTGCTTTGAAAAATATTTCCAATGGTATGTTGAAGTCCATAAATGGTTCCTCGGATCAAAATTCATGACAAGAGAAAGTAAAGACCTCAAATGATAGTAGCATGCCCAGAACCATGAAGTCTTATTTAAAAGAGACCCGGGATGGCATGGAGTTGGAGTCACAAAAATAGTCCCCAGAAAGTATGGAAGGTAGGAACCTCGGAAAGCCTGAAACCTCGAAGTTTTATTTATAAATGCTACAAGAGTTTCATGAGCCCAGGTGGTAAGAAGCTCAGAAGCCCAACATCCCAAAAGGCCCCAAAACCCCAGAAATATATTTAAAAGAAGACCTGATGTGACATGAATCATGGGTCATGGGAAAAAATACCAAAAGGTTAGAATCTTGGAGGGTTAGAAGCCCAGATGGTTAGAATCCTGGAAGGTTGGAACCTCGTGGAATTTTGTTAAATGAATTTCTTAAAAATGTTGGGATTGAGGGCTTTAGGCATTGGTTTGGTAGTAGGTCACTTTGGGTATAGAACCATTTACAAAGGAAATCAATTGCAAAACCAAGTATCGAGGGATCCTTTGTCTATCCTCTGACAGGAAAAGTGGCATCATATTGTTGGTAAGAGATGATGTCAGCAAGAGATAACCTTGACATGTGGCAAGCCGTTTTCGCATTTCGGGTACCTAGAAGGCCAATATATGGGTCACACATGTAACTCTCACAAGTCAACACATGGCATGGATGACATCAACATGTTATCACCTCGGAAGAGGGCATGCCCCAGAGGTCAAAATCCCTGTAACTATTCATTAATCTAATTTCTTAATGGTTGTAGGCACCATGGACGAAGTTTTTGCTGAAACTTGACGTTCTGTCAATTTAAAGTCAAAAGGAATTCTTAGGACTTGTTTTCGTGGTGGTTTCTTGTGTTATTGGTAACCAAGGGCCTTCGGGCATTAATGAAGAAATAACCTTGTGGGAAAAAAATTAAAGGAGCACAGGCCAAAGTTAGAGGAAAGGCACTGAGGGAAGGTGCTAAGGTTAGGTGGGCCGTGTCTAAAACCCCACGAGCCTGTAAGATCTTGAGGAATTATAATTAAAAGAATATATGGTGACACAAGTATCTAAGTTCTAAATCTGACAACTTATGCATATGAAATGGGACCATGTGAAAGTGTTCTGCGATGACTTTGCAGTGTAGTTGCATTTTATTGCAAACATGAGCCTACGAGGTATATACAATGTGTGATGAGTCAAAAACTCTGTGACAATATTCCTCCTGAGTTGAGTATACTGCTAAATTTATTATTTGCCACATTTGGATTGGGCAAGAGTTTGGAAGATGTTTGATGGATGGAATGAGTCGGCAACTCATGGAAAATGTTATCCAAATTTGGAAGATATGCCAATATGGCTATTCGCCAAAAAGTCATTATGTCATCATGGATGAGTCAGCATTTAAGATAAAGAATGCACAGACTGAGATAATGAAGCCAGTAGTGACTATAGAGTTTGTTAGATCAGGGTAACTGGAACCACGACTTACAAAGAGATTTAGGATGGGAACCTGTTTAATGATAATCAGTGAAGATATTTGGCTATATATTGAATATGGAGAGAAGAAAGAGTTTAATGAAAAATACAAGGATATTATCATGAAAGGGATATCAAAGTGAAATGTTGATAAAGTGTGACATTATGAATCAACAACGGAAATGTTGGACATACTGCAATGTGTATATCGAGGAGAAGGCTACACAACAACAAAGGAGGTCGATGAACCTTGTTGCTCAAGTAGTGAACCTAAATCTATGAAGGCTGTTGATAATGATAAAATGAGAAGGAATAAGAATATGAAGGTGTCTCAAAGGAAAGATTGTCAAGAGAAGGAAAATTTTTCTCCCATTAATGAAGTTGTTTCTCATCACTCTCAAGTTGATGATGAAGAAGAATTAGAAGAAAGGTCATGCTGCTCAAAATGTAATCTATTTCTTTGTGATAAATATAAAGAGATATGGAATTTATCTTCTAGATGTTTGTATGAATTTTCTGAAGATGGAAATAGCCATACATCTAGTGGTTGTGAATATAGACCTACATTTGTAGCATATCAAATGGGGGATAATTTTTAGAAGAAGAGAGTATATCCCATGAAGATAATAGGAGTATCCCTTGTAGTGATGAAGACATAATACTGCTCAGACTTGTGGAAGATTCCATCGAAACAAAGATAAGTTTAAATCTCTATGGAAGTTCAGCTATCACCTTTGATAATGAAGAAAAGGATCTATCTTAGGAGGGAATTGATCTCTACTCTAAAAAATATTGGGGAACTATCAGAGAAAAATCTCAAGGAGAAGGAGCAGTTGTATGATTATGAGATTGAGAACAAGAAGTTGATAAAAACAATTGTCAATCTTAATACTCAGTAAGAAGAGGCTAGCAAGTTAAATGACATGTTGACCAATTAGCTAAATGAAAGAGAATCTCACTCTAAGAGACTACAAAATGTAGTTTCATTGAGACATGACCAATAAAGGGAAAATGAAGTGTTGTCTCAATATCAAAAACTTGAAGAGAGGAGAAAGGCTTTGAATGAGATTCTTCTTAATTAACATAGATCCCCTCTCGCAAGGGTTGGTTTAGGTTTCAAAGAAAAACCAAACTCTAAGAATGCAAAGGATGAAGCGTCATCAACGTATGTAAGGGATGTTGGAAATTCCAACAACAACACAAGAAAATAAGTTGTTGTATAGAAGTAATAGAAAGGAAAGCATCAACAACACGAGAAGAAAATGTAATAACGTAATGCTAAAAAGCAACAACAAGGAGAGCAACAAAAGAGAGCAAAGAATTAGCAGGAAAGAATTCAAGGAAGTAGCACAATATTCTATTGAAGACACATGAAGAATCAACATAGGTCCTTTCCCCCTTAAGGGAAAATCATTTAGAGAAAAGGTATCTTCAGTCATAAAAATCCTTTTCATGGCTATCATTTTTCTTGCAATAATTTATTACCTAAAGCCATAGATTGTAGATGGGATGCAAGAAAACAAGATGTGTTGGGTAAAAGCAACCCAAGAATGTGAAAAGTGTCTAGGAAAAGGTATGTTTGCAGTAGTAGAGGACTTGGCAAGAATTCTAGCATAAATGGAAAATTATCTGCCCCATTCTTAAACCATGTCAAACACTACAAATGTGGTTATTTCAGGCACAAGGTGATAGGCTACGAATATAACAGAACAAGGTTTGCTTCTTAGATGATGTAACAAAATGAAGCTGCATGATCATTGAAGATTAGAAGAAATAGAAGAGAAGAGGATTATGAGCATGTCGTCATTTCTTTGTACCAATGGAGCAATCACCCAATCAATATTGTACTAGAAAGGAAGCAAAAATGCAACAAGAATATTTGTGTGAAGAAAGAGGAGTCCTCTCTAGCCATGTGTAGCCAAGAAAATGACTAAACATGGGCAAAGGAGAAGCTGGAAATAAATGTTGCTGACAATATTTGATAGAAGAAGGTATGGATGAAGAAGGAGGATGATCCACTTCTGGGGAGTAGATCCTATGTTTATATTAATTAAAGGAAGAGAATGGCTTCAAGGGAGGAAAAACAATTCAGATTCCTGTAGCTAAAGAATAATAAACAAAAGTGCATATGAATTATTAGAGGTATCACTGAGTATCTTTTTGCTTACAATAATAAATTGGTTTATTTCAAGTGTATCACCATAGCAAGAGAAAGGATAGAGAAGTTAACATAGTTGCAGGGGGAGTACATAATAATATTAAATGTTATGGTGAGAGAAGAATATGAGATGCAACAAAAGTTTGGAATGACAAGAAGTCCATGGTCATGTTAGGTCCACAGGATCTATCTCCATGCATATGCAAGGAAGCAGGGGTAGGAGATTAGAGAGAATTGACTCAGTGGGAGTTGCATTACTAAGCAATAGTAGGCAATAAATTTTAGCCTCAGGAATAAAGATTGCATAGGAAATAAAAGGTTTCCATTTGGGTGAAATACCCTTATTTCATTTAAGTTGTCAATTTAATTTTCCCTAGCAGTCTTGTGTTCATGAAACATAATGGGTAGAATATTTGATTGTCCCTTAGCTTTCAATTGGTATCATTGTGCCAATTGACGGTCTAGGTTCATATGGAGCATCTTTTTGTGCAAATAGAAATTTGTTTTTGAGAAGGATATATTAGATTTTACATGGTATTTTGTCCAATTTGTATAAACGTTTTGGTGCAATTGGTGTCATTTAAGAGAAAATCCCTTTCTGGAGAAGAATATGTCCATGGGGAGCATATCACATTTGTCTAGTTCATAAAGTAGCAACAACCACAAGAGAGTTAAGCATGGGTGACAAAATTCTATTGCCTCATTTGAGATATCAACCCTTGAGAAGAGAAGTTTGCAGAAGAAGATTGCACATCAATAGCCAAACCCTGAGTCATTGATTGTAAGAGAGATAAGAAGAAAATTATAGCCCTTTTCCGTTGGTGTCAAAGGGGGAGATAATTATGGGAAATTAAGATGTCTTTCCCATGAAGAGGAGAGAAAGACATTAGTGATTCATGCAAAGAGAAGTGTTGAAGCAACATGAGGATTGACCATCAATGTGGAAGAAGTGATGAGGTGTTGCCATCAATGCCAAAGGGGGAGATTGTTGGATAGTTGGCATTGCTTGTATGGCCAGTGGTAGAAAGTGTGTTTGTGTTGATCTCAAAAGTCATGCTGGGAGATGTGTTGGGAAGTTGGGATTATCTGAAAGTTGGTAAGAGTGTTGTCATTAACATCAACTAGACTAGCATGGGTCGCTGTGGGAGAAGATGTTGGCTTTGATGTCCATTAGCCTATCTATGATGGTAATTTGGATAGCATTGATGTTCTTGATATGTCAAGATCAGAGGGAGTCCCCATGGCTTTTACAATCTATTGTAGATAATCAGCATATTAGTAGGCTTATTGGAGAAGACATAACATGATGACTATGATTGTTGGGAGCCCCAATATTTGGTAGAATTTAGGCATCAAAAGACTTACTCAAATTCTCTTGGTTATTCCATAGTTGGATAGTTCTTTGAAAAATATTTCCAATGGTATGTGGAAGCTAAGAAATGGTTCCCGCGATCAAAAGTTATGGCAAGACAAGGTAAGGACCTTAAAGCATAGTAGAAGGCCCATAACCCCAGAACCCTAAAACCCTAGAGGTTTATTTAAAGAGACCTAGGATGGCATGGAGTCAGGATCATGGGAAAATTTCCAAGAAATCTCAAAATGTCAGAACCATGGAAGGCTCAAAACCTGAGAGGATTATTTAGAAGTGGTACAGGATTGGAGTGAGTCGAGGTGGCGGGAAGATGGAACCCTGGAATCACAGAAGGCCTGAAACTCTAGAAGTATATTTAAAAGAAGACCTAGGAGGGAATAAAGCATGGGTCATGGGAACAAATACCGGAAGGTCAAAATCCTAGAGGGTTGGAATCCAGAGGGTTAAAATGTCAGAAGGTCAAAACCCCGTAACTTCTTGTTAAATGAATTTCTTAAAACTGCCAAGATTGATGGCTATGGGGATTGGTTTGATAGTAGGTCACTTCGGGCATAGAACCATTGAAAATGTAAATCCCTTGCAAAACAAAGGATTGAGGGATCCTTTCTTTCTCCTTTGACAGGACACGTGGCAACATACTCTTGGTTGCAAATGACATAACCTTGGACACGGGGCAAGCAATTTTGGCATTTTTGGGTACCCAAAGGACCATATATGGTAACAGATGGACCTCTCATAGTTCAACATGTGGCATTGATGAAATAAGCATGTCATCATCATAGAAAAGGGCATACCCCAGAGCCCAGAAACCCCGTAACTATTCATTAATTGAATTCTTAAAGTTTGTGGGAACCAGGGATCATTAGCTGATAGGACAATAGTTGATAGATTTTTTTTCTGACATTTGGTGTTTTGTAAAAATTCGAAAGGTACGTTCAGGACTTAATTTTGTGTTGGTTTCCTATGTTATTAGTAACCAAGGGATTTTGAGCATTAATAAAGAAATAACACTACGAGCAAGCATTTAAAAGAGCATTGGCCAAAGTAAGAGGAGAGGCACTAAGGCCAGATGGGCCATGCCTAGAACCACATGAGGCCGTAAGATCTTGAGGAATTACAATTAAAATAATTTATGGGGATATGGGCATCCAGGATCCAAATCAGGGGCCATATGGATATGATGTGGGCTTTGTAGTGTAGTTTCATTTAATTATAACCATGAGACTACGAGGCATATGAAAGGTGTGATGAGCTAGAAACTTTGTGACAATATTCCTCCTTAGTTGGCTTTTACACGAAATTAATTATTCACCACATTTGGACTGAGCAAGTGTTGGGCATATCTTTATGGCTGGAATGGGTCGAAAACTGTTAGGCACTGTGTGCAAAATTTGGCAGATATGCCAAATTGGATATTGTCCATAAAGTGATTATGTCATCATAGATGAGTCAGTAGCTAGGACCACAAATGCACAAATTGAGCTAGTGAAGTCAATAGTGATTGAAAATTTCATTTGATGAATGTAACAAGGGCTACAACTTGTGAAGAGAATTAGTGCATATCAGACCAAGCTTAGAGAAGCCATGATGGAGTACATTTCAAGCTCTGTAAGCAATTAATAAACATGGGGATCCTCCTTGAGTGTGTAGGTTGATTGAGATTTAATTCTCAATATGGAGAATCACATAAGTAACCATTCTTTGAATTTGTTGTGCTACAACTGCAATTGTTGAGTTGCTAAGTAGAGAAAAATGATTAGGAGCCCATGCTTAGTGTTTAATACAGTGGCAGTGGCAACTAGCTAGATGTTGAGGCAGTATGGAGAGCCATTAAGAGAGTAGACTCTCAAGAAGCATGAATGTGAGGTCGATGGTTGATAGGGACTACATCATTCACTTGATAGTGGAACAAAACCCAGAATTTCCATTAAGAAAGTGGGGGAAAGCAGCATTGTTTCTAGGGAGTTGAGTGGAGAGATCACTATGGGTGTGTAATGATAAGAACATGCCAAATTTGCTTGTGTTGTAGAGATAATGTTGAAAATGCCTATGTAACATAAAGAGGCTAAGAGTGTGCCTATGTTGTTGTGAGTGGGCAAGAGAAATTGTGGAATAGAACGGGTCAAGGGCTGAGTATTTGCTACTAAGAGAAGAGGGCAATGAGACGAGTGTATTATGTTGTAGAGTGAAAAGAGAACATAGATTTTCATCAATTTAGTAGAGTGGAGGATGTAGAGGAGAACAAGGCTAAAATTAGGCAAAGAGGCTACCATTTACAGTGAACATTAGTTCCTTATTGAGTGTCGATTGGAGCCTTCATACAGGAAGTTGGTGATTCCATCTTACTCGATGTTTGAGGAAGGCTTGGGGGTTGGTACCTCCTGCAAGTTGGTTCTTGAAATAAATCCATGAAGTTGGAGCTTCATATGGTGCTTCTGGTAAGCTGATCAGGTGTCTAGAAAAGGAGGAAGTTGGCGCTTCCTGCTAGTGGGTGCTAGCAAATAATCAAAGGGAGTTGGTTCCTCCTATGAGTGGTGGCTCACAATTAAATTTTGATGTAATATAGTAGGTTCTCATATTTACATCAATAAGAAAACAAGTTTTGGTGGTTTTTCTCCTAGAAGGGTTTCCATGTTAAACCTATGTGTCATATTTTTGTTGCTCATGATGGGTGTGCTTGTGTTGATTCATATGGCTAATGCTATGGTTTGTTAATGGTTTCTCTCATATAGTGGATGCCAAGTTTGAATGAGTAAAGATAAATTAGCATAAAAGCTTAAATTAGCCTTAATACAAATTACCGCCCCCCCAGTATTAACATTGTTTCCAACAATGGCATCTTAAATCCATTATGAATAATCATGTTCACACATTCAACAATCATATTTGGTGTGAAATATTTTGGATATAAGGAACATAAGAAAATTTTAGCGCTACATATTGCTCCCAAGATAATGGATTGACGGTATCGATCAATTAATGTTTTGAATCTTATTTGAATTTTTTTTCTTCAAAAGCATAATTTCCAATAGGTTTAGTACTTATCCTTGGTATAATGGAGGTATTATACTACCTATCATAGTGCTATTAAAAAAATCTATCTTTGAGATAATTTATGGACAAATATCATACTCACTACACCTCTCTAAGCTTTACGAGGTGGAAAACACAAAGACATCTCATGTGCACAATATTTGTACCATCAAAGATAATTTGGTGTCTGTTCATGACCTATAAAATGCCATGGATATTCCACTAGATAGTTAATCACAAAAAATCCATGAAAAGAAACCAAAATCTATACTATGAATGGTTACTTCCTTTTAGATTCCATAATTTTTGTTATTTGTTTGTTGTTATTCATGTAATATATATTATATACAAAATAGAGAGAAATTAAATACAATCACTAAGAAACAACAATAAACACCATGATATGATGTATGAAACCCTTTTAGGAGAAAGGCTACCTAGAAGGTGAGGCTACTTACTCTCTTTTATTTGGAATAGAAATGATTCAAATGCAAAGGAGAAGGAACTCTATTAAGTTGTTTAAGTCCTTTGGTCAATGGGATACTTCAAAATATAAACCCACTTTTTCATGATCTCTCTCTCTCTCTCTATCCAAAAGAAGTTACTCCACTCAACTATGGAATAAAAGTAACTTAACTAAAATGGAACGATTTTCCCTCACACTTGCTTAGTTATAAGACAACCTCATAGCCAACTATGGGTTAAATTTTCCACATTTAACCCTCATCATGAGTTATAAATTGAACCCTATAGAGTATTATTCATAGTCCCCACCATGAGTAATGGGGGCTGACATGGTATCTTTTCACATTATGGTGGTCAGCCATTATAGGTCAACTTGTGAGAGGCATAAATTTTGTATCAAATCTTTGCGTGGTATGATTCTTGCACTGTTTAGAAGGTCTTAGAGTGCACAATAGCTTCATGGTGTATGTTACTTTACAGGGTAAGATTTCTCCCCAAAAAACCATTGTCTAAAAGCCTCAAATTGGCCCCACAAGGTTTCATATCTCAATTTTCCAAACGAGGACCCACTAATAAAACTGGTCCTAAAGTCGATTTTCTCATTTAATTCCTACTTGTTGTGGAAACCAATAACCCCATTTTATATTAATATCATAATAAAAAATAGGGACACTCTAAAATTTTTTAGTTTGAATTTTCTCTAAAATATTTTTTAAGTAAACCATTAAAACCCTTTCATTTCATACTTGTATATATTATTAGTTTTGTAGCACCCTCCTCCCACATCTACCCAAGCTACAAGCCAGCCAAGGTAAACATGGGATGAGAGGACATTATGATATGATTCGACCTCCTAAGCCACATTAAGGAAGTGGAATCGATGAAAACACACCATACAGACATTAATTATCAGCTATAGGACCCTTAGGAACCAATCCAATACTTTAGACAACTTGCCTTGGGGTCCCACTGAACTTTTAGAAAATTAAGGTTCAGTCACTCCCATGCTATATGCATGAGTGCGACCAACAACTCAAAGTCTCTCTCGCAGGCTTCCCTGTTAGTGCCCAGAGACCAAAAGTGTCAGTGCTATGCTAGCGACTATGAGGTTTGAGCCACTTTTTTCAGCCCAGAGTGTAGGTTTTAACCCTGTACAGAAATTACCTGCATACAAATTCTAAAAATAGAAAATAAAAAATGGCGAGAGCATAAAATGTAAAAGATATATACATAAATATTTTTCCTTGGATCCCAAAACCAACACTACCAGAAAGATTTTTCATTATGTTATTTTCAATGTTACAAGACATATATATACATGTCGAAGCATCCATAAACACCAATCCATTAACCACGAACTAGAACATAAACATAGTTCCCTTGACTAGATCTACAAAATACCATGGACAAAAACCATCATGCCAAAACCATGTGAAAAATCCATGCACAAAACCATAGGTAGGTAAGCTAGCCTAATATATGGTCCAAAAAACAATTACAGGACGTTTTCCCAAACCCTGTGCAGGGGGGCTGTTGCCCCCCTATGATCCCCCATCAATGCCTTGCACAATGTATAGGGGGTGCTACTACCCCCTCCCCTGTGCGTGGGGTAGTCATGGAAAGAATATAACACAACCCAACATTCTCCCACTTGTTGTTTTGTTTCCAAAATGGGCCATAGGAGAGCTTAGTCATTGATCCAACCCTACAATGCCCATTGTTTCTCTACACCAAGTGAGCTTTTGAGTTTTCACAGACTTTGTCAATGCATCTACAGTATTCTTCAAAGTGTCCACCTTTACCTGCAACAACTTGTTGTCCACAACCATATCCCTCACAAAGTGATACTGAACATCAATGTGTTTTCTCTTTGAATGATAACAAGGTTTTTTTGCCAAGAAAATTGCACTTTGGCTGTCACAGTATATCCTTATAGCTCGTTATACTAACCCCATACTTGAACACAATCTCTGCAACCAAATTGCTTCTTTTCTTGCATGAGTGGCTCCCATGTAGTTTTCCTTTGTAATTAAAAGTGCCACTATAGACTGTCTCTTACTCATCCAACTAACCACACCTCCAAATAGGTTAAACACATACCCACTTGTAGATCTTCTTTGATCCAGATCTCCAACCTAGTCAGCATCAACAAAGCCATAGATGTCCAAAAATATATCCAATCCTAGTCTTCCTTGGTAGCACAAACCATAATCACTAGTGTCACGCAAATAACTGAAAACATGCTTCACTGCTGTCCAATGATCCTTCCGTGGTTTTCACATAAACCTACTCAATAATCCCACTGCATGTGCAACGTCTTGTCTGGTACAGACCATTGCATACATCAGGCTACCAACTACACTTGCATATGGAACACGAGATGTTTCCTCTTCCTCTTCTTGGGTCTTGGGACACTACTCAGCAAATAAATTTACACCTACAAGAATAGGAACCTTCACCAATTTACTATCATGCATATTAGACCTCTATAATGTTCTCTCGACATACTTCCTCTGGTTTAACCAGAGCTTCCTCTTTTCCTAATCTTGTTTAATTTCCATGTCCAAAACATACTTTGTAACACCAAGGTATTTCAAGTCGAATTTGGAGGACAATTAGGTCTTCAAATCTTGGATAATTTCTTTGGCATTTCCAACCAACAACATATCATCCACATACGAGACCAGATAAACAACATTGTCACTAATTAATTTAAAGTACATACGCTGATCTTCTTTGCTTCTACTGAAGCCAAGTCCTCATATAAATGTATCAAATTTCTGATACCATATCCTTGGCGACCATTTTAACCCATACAAAGAGTTTTTTTTAAATTGCATACTAGTTTTTTCTTACCATTCACTGCAAAGCCTTCAAGTTGCTTCATGTAGATCTCTTCTTCTAGATCCCCATGAAGAAATGTTGTCTTCACATCCATCTATTCTTCCTCAAATTCAAAAGTAGAAACAACAGATAAAAGTAATCTAATAGAAGCCACCTTGGGAATAGGAGAAAAAATATCACCAAAATCAATTCCCAACACCTGGGAATAGCCTTTTTCTACCAACCGAGATTTTTATTTCTCCACCTTTCCTTCTCCATTCATCTTATTCTTAAAAACCCATTTGTTGCAAATGGGTTTCCTTCTAGCCGACAACTCCTCCATATCCCAAGACTCATTTTTGTGCAAAGATGCCATTTCAGCATCCATGGCCTCTTTCAAGAGTTTGGAATCCTCTGAATCTACTACTTCCCTCACAGTTCTCGGATCATTATCAGTAATAGATAAAGTGAAATTTTAACAGAAAGAATATGGTCTATACTTTTTTGGTTGCCTTCCTTCTCGAAATGATCTTCACATAACTAGAGTTTGTGGCTCTTCATCTTCTGATTCTTGTTCTTCTATAGAGTTTGATTCTTCCTCCTTTAGCTCAAAATCTATCTTTTCAGGTTCCTTTGCTAAGAATTTATGTTTAATAACATCTTTCACCTCTCTAAACACCACACCTCAGTTGTACACAACCTTATTTGTTTGTGGGGGTTCCAAAGCTTATAATCTTTTAAACCATTTGTTTAGTCAATTTAGTGTCCCAAATTTCTTGTATAAATTATCAACCTAGCTTTGTAAGTTGGTGAAGTGTAGTGCACTATATGTGCTTAGTTAACCCTTATTACTTTGTTGTTTTGTATTTTTATATTGTTTTCAGGGTTTTTGTTCTTTGATTCCTTATGATGTACAATGTGAATTGTGAGAAACTTAAGTGGATCTAAACTTCCTGAAGGTAAACCAAGAGCTGAAGCTAGTCAAAATCTAATTTTAAAGAAGGAAAAAACAGAGCATCTATCATATCTCATCATTAGCCTTAAGTCATGAATCTATTTCTTAGAATTAAAGGTGAAGTTGTAATGCATGTTGAAATAAATAGAGGGAATGAAATCAATAGAAGTACTTCTAGTTACTCTAACCTTCAATTTTGAAAGATAACCTTCTTGAGATGGAATACAAGCAACTTTCTATACTTGATGATCTAGAGAACTAAATGAAACATGCAGAAGGTAACTAATTGATTTCAACCATTGTGTGAAGTGAATGTTTAACCATTTAGTTTAGGATGAGTATCAACTTGAAATGGTGATAAAAAACATTCATTAACACAGTGAATTGACAAATTTGTCCTAGAAAATGATAACAAAACAGTGAGTAAGCTAGACAATAGTGCATTCTCATTACTCCAACCTTACTCTGTTTAGAAACAAAATTGTTTCCTTTGATGAAATTTGTTGGAAGAACAATACTGCACAATTGAGTTTTAACATTATGCTATTGATCAAAACTAAAATAAATCAGCCTAAGTTAGAAATACTACTAAAAGCAAATAATGAAATTAAAACTAAATAGAAAATGAATGGAAAGAAAACCTCCTTCAGTGCAGGGGCCCTCTGCAGTTGATTGGGTTGAGCTGCTAGCTAATTGAAAATGCCCTCTTAAATAATCATTGGTCAACAGAATTTATATTATAGAAAAGAACGAAGTCCAAAATATAGAGCTCAAAGTCTGAACTTAATACATAAAATGCTTCGAACCCCCCTTGGTTTTGTACAACCAATATTTTAAAGGAAATAATCATAACTTTATTTGAGGAAAACTAGATATAGGTGGCCTATACGTATTGCAACAGGACTGCGTAAATTTCTGATCAGCTACAGGTGAATTAAATTTGAGCGAGATGTTTGCAACAGAACCGTTAACACGGGTGGATGATTTGAGTTAATGCTTGCAACAAAACTGTTAGATTTATTGATTAACCATGAAACAACAGACAAAGAGTCCTATTGCTTTCGGGTATCATATGTTTGAATCGACCTTTGACTACGATCTTGAGCTTGCTTTCTTATTGATCTGGGTTGAGTGACTATGATATAATCCATGTGGATATGATTCTAGAGATGCCCATGTGGCTGGATTCTTAATTTGACACCTGGAACCTGCCAAACCATGGAAGTAGCTACAGAATACATAGTTAGCTGCAGAATAGGCTGCGTTCTGTAGCTAGTTTGCAAAAAATTATTCAAATAGAAAAAACATAAAAATATAACATGTCAATCATTTAATTCCCTCCTTAAGACAAAACCTATCATTTATCATTGATTGGGATCTGTAGTCTTATGGAAAAACAAGGGAAAGAAGTGAGAAAAGTTGTCAAGGAGAGGGTATTTCTAAGGTTCAACATATTCCCACTGCAAAATCGTTGCATGTCCTCATGCAATTTGCCAAAAAAGTGAATTCTTCTTTCCTATTGCATTTTCTCAGACACTTCTGCTAGTACATCTAATTTTCTTCTTTTGCTCTTCTTTGAAGTGACTGATATTCTGGGTTTCTTCATAAGAAGCCTGTATTTAAGGTTGATGGCTATTCTATTCAAGTTTCTATTCTTCCTCTTGAACTTCCTATTCTTCTTATAACACAACCCTATATGAAAAATTGTACTATCATGAATAGCCTTGTCCAATTTACTTTTTCCCTCAAGTTTTCATTTTCTTTCTTGATATCCCTGTTCAATATCTCTAACTTATAGATTTCTTGTTTGAGAGAGTCGATTAGAGGTTCTTGTGGATTGACAAAGAGTTCTAGATTGACAAAGTATTCTAGGTCTATTGAGGCACTTTTCTTCTCCAGTGATTTTATATAGTCATATATTTGTTGTTGTACTGGGACTATGCCTGGAGAATTTCTGTTTGGGCTACCTTTGAAATACTATTCAACAGAATTTTGAGGACTGTGTGCAAATGGAACATTATCAGGAGATGGTACTGGGGTTTCTTCTTCTAAACTTATGAACTTCGTCCCCTTTGATGATATCTTCTTTACCATAGCTCGGAGTCTAGAGCTCCTTCTAAGTTGTAGAGGACTTAAGTTCTCCTCCTTTGTACCCTTTTTCTCCTTTCTTATCTTTTCCTTTCTCTTGATTTCTTTACTAATCTCTGTCAATTCTTCAGAGATTAATTTTTCATCATCTTTTTGTAATGAAGATTCAAGTTTGTTTCCAGTAGTTTAACCAACTTTCTTTTTCATCTTCCCTTTTTGCTTGGTTTGCTTCCTGATCTCTATCAATTTTTTAGAGATTAGCTCTTCATCATTTTTCTGCATTGAGGACTCAGGTTTGCTTTGAATGGTTATACCAGCCTTCTTTCTCCTATTCCTTCTGACATTACCCTCTTCAAGTGACTCGGGTGCCTCTTGGAAATAGTTTCTTATCAAGAATTTTTCCCAAATATCTCCTATTTTTTTCAAATGAAACTCAACTAGTATCTTTACTAACCCATGATGGTACATGGTTGTGTCTATGAATTCTATTTTTTTCTGTACATTTGAAGCCATCCTTCTTAAATTATTTAGCAAGAAGAAAGGAAGATTGATTTCTCCATTTTCTAGAAAGTTCATCAATAAACGTCTATGGTAGACATACATGCACCTAAATCCCCCCTCATAGGTAATAAATTTATGTAATATCAAAAGCATGCTTCTCCATTTACTTTTAAGTGCTGAAATAGGAATTCCTTTTCTAAAAATAGAGACATCCATACCTGGGTTTCTGAGGATTACTTTCCATGATTCACTGTGGAATTCCTTGTTTTTGAACCATCTTTCGCCATGTCTTCGTAGTTCTATAGCCTCTGTTATGTAGGATTCTGTTACTGCAAACTTAATGTCTCCAATTTCTACTTCTGTACCATCAAATGACCTAGAAAATAATTTTGTGATCTCTTTGTGGAAACCATCAAAATTTTCAATGAAGTTGAGCCATCCAACCTTCTGCAGCATTTCCTTGAGTTGTGGGTATCCTTCCATATATTTTTCTTCTACTGGCTCTGTCTTGACAATGAGTCACATGGCTTCTATTTCACAAAATTTCTTAACCTTTAGAATTACTCTCCGAGTCTATGAAATGGATTGATTGTGGGTATGGTGCAAAAGAGCTATGGGTTTGCATGGAATAAATAGATGGTAAGGGTTTGGAGAGACGTGGATAAGTTGGTCATATCATAGCCATGAGCATTAATAAATGGAGTTATTAGGGACCGTTTAGGTACAGAGTGTGGAGAGTGTAGCGGAGATGTGGTATGATGAAGTCATTATGGACGGTTTGGTACTGAGTATGGAAGATGTGGTGGAGATGTGGTATGATGAAGTGGCAGTAAAATCAAATGATGACTCATTGAGGAGACATATGATTATCCATATTATACATGCCTTATGCTTTTAACTTGCTGTTTGAAATAAATTTTTCATCTTACCTTTAGAACTTAACATTTTTGCTTGATAACCCTTTTGGTGTTTATCCGTAGGTACCTTTTAGCATGTTTTGTCTCCAAAATTGGATTCTTCAATTTCCTGCATTCATGATTTATTTGTGAGCTATACAATTGTGCCAGAGTTGATAAGTAATTCGTAGTTGTAGAATTAGATTAGCTACATAATGGAATCAACTGTAGAATGTGAAAAGAAGAAGTGAAGTATGGTTATGGAATATGAGTGTAATAGTGAAATGGAAATGGGTTATGACAGTGACATGGAATGAAATGTAAAATAAAATGGCAAATAGGGTGAGATGGAGTAAAACTGTAAAAATAAAATGTAAATGAAATATGACAGTGAGATGAAATGGAATTGTAAAATAAAATGAAAACAGAATGAGATGGAATGAGACTATGAATTTGCAGACTCTAAACTACAAATGAATGTAGGTTTCTATCACTACTTATTATAGAAAGGAAATGGAAAGTATAGGATGTTAGAAATATCTGATTTTCACCCTATATTTTCTGTATAAGTATGCCAATCAATGATTGGTTTTCAAACTCAGAGATTTTTTTTTAATATTTTTTTTATCATTTTGTTTTAGGAAAAATAAAGACTAATTTAGTGGAGAAGAAGAATTCTTGTTCACTAGCTTCATTTCAGAGTTATTTTGGAGAATCGTAATGAACTCCTCTCTTGAAATTGGCTTCTGATATATCTTCAACCGATGACCATTCACAAGAAGAGGTATTTTGCTTTCATATATTGTCCTTACCCTTACTACTCTGTTATTAAAGACTTCTTCAATCTCATATGGCCCAATATAATGAGTCTAAGACTTCACTTGAAAATATTTGAATTTTGAATCGAACAAAAGTGCCCAATCTCTTGCTTGAAACTTCTTCTCCTTGATATATCTATTATGCCATTTAGGCCTTTGCTGTTGGACTCTACTAGTTCTTTGAACCGCATCTTTCCTGATTTCATCAAGCTCATTAAGTTGCTCCAATCTATGTTTCTGTCCCTCTGATAAATCTAGTCCCAATTGGACTGCCATCTTGAAGGTTTTGATTTGAAGCTCTATAGGGAGCAAGACTTTTTTCCCATAAACAAGTTCATAGGGTGTGTTTCCCATTGTGTTCCTCCATGCAGTTCTATAAGCCCATAAGGCTTTAGGAGCCCTTTCTACCCAATCTCTTCTATGTAGATGCATAGCCTAAGTGAGAATTCCTTCAATCACCTTATTTTTAGATTCAACTTGACCATTTCCTTGTGGATGATAGGGGGTATATTTCCTATGTTTGATCTTGTAATATTCCACAAGAATCTTCACCATTTTAGATGTAAATTGAGATCCCTGATCTATCACAATTTCTCTTTGAATACCAAAACGAGTGAAGATGTCCTCAAAAATAAAATTAACTACATATTTTTCATTAGCAAAAGGAAATGATTTAGCCTCTACCCATTTAGTGACATAATCAATGCATATCAATATATATTTCTTTTGCTTAGATGGGGAATTAATTGGTCCAACAAAATCTAAGGCCCATTTTTCAAAAGGTTCAATGAGTACCTGAAGCGTTTCATTTGAAGAAGCAAGTTTTCCTACCCTTTGGAAGTTGTCACACCTCTTGAAATATTCTTTGGCATATTTGAAGATGGATGGCCAATAATATCATAAAGAAAGGATTTTATAGGTTGTCCTCTTGTCATCAAAGTATCCACCACATGGTTCATCATGACATGCCTTAAGAAACTCAGGAATTTCATCTTCCCAAACACATCTTCTGATCATGAGATTTGGACCTGTTTTATACAATTCATTAGTGACCCATGAGTATCTTGCACTTATTTGAATGATTTTTCTTTTCTCTCTAGGAAACAAATGTGAAGGCAATTTCCCTGTGACTAAGTAATTGGAAATATTTGCAAACGAAGGGGTCTGAGTAGTTACTGTAAAAAGATATCCATCAGGAAACATATCTTCAATCGGAGTGTCATCTTTGATATTTTGAATTTTGGACAAGAAATCAGCAACTATGTTTTGTTTTCCAGGTCTATCTAGCACAGTAATATTGAATTGTTGCAATAGTAATAGCCATCTTGTAACTCTTCCATTAGTAATAGGTTTATTCATTAAGTATCTAATTGCAAAGTGGTCTGTATGAACAAAGCTTTCATAGCCTGTTATATAATGTCT